>JAOTQJ010121906.1:0-42872 GCA_025642045.1 Solanum sejunctum
GAAGAGACCAAGCTAGATTTCCGAAGTACAAACCCCTTGGTTGGTTGATGATGGTTACACCCTATAATCCCGGTGGTATAGTACAAACCTGTCACATGGTTGATGATAATTTCACCTTATTATCACAATGTAAAAGTACAAACCAACGCATGGTTGATGAGTACAAACTCCCAACTCAGTTATCCAGGCTCTTAGTCCCTCCAGATAGAGAATGGTATAATGCAACACTTTTTATAGAGTATATCATATACATAGGCTCATTTAATAATCATATAGTCAATAATATCATACCTTATGCTTTGGACCTTCAATTCCTCAAAAAACTACATTCAGACATTTTATCAAACACTTATATAGTGTGTAATGCTAGTATAAAAACATGAAATATAGAGATGAAATTATGCACAAAAATCTATTGTAAAACTATCAATTTATGCCATGCAACACCCTCAAGCAACATACGTCAAAACCCCTTCTCAAATCTTATAATAGATCAAAGATGTATATCTCAAAATATAGTAAAACAGTCACAATTTCACATAGCTTTAACGTAGTGTGCAGTAAGTTTCTTAATAAGCAAGACCCATTTGTAAATCAACTTTAAATCTTGCAATTTGAGTAAAAGGATGCTTAGGTATCATGGGTGAAAGAAACCAGTGAAAGAAACCTACATACCTCAGCTTGGAGATGAGCTTGGTGAAGATTGGAGATGGAGACTTGAAGCTTGAAGAAGAACCTTGAAGAAATCCTTAGTTCCGGATGAGGGTTTTGTGACTTAAATTTGGTATTGAAATATGGATAAAGTTTGGGAACACTTAGGCAAAAGATAAAGAAGTCTTGGACCGAACTACAAAAATAGGCACTTTTTTACACAAGCAACACACATTCCTCTTTGGAATTCGCACTTTGAAAAAAACTATAATTGCTAATATTTTGCTCATAAATTGGGGCTAGACCCTTATTCCCTTAATTTTGACCCCTTGAACAAGAATATAAAGTAAGATTATTGATATCATACATGAATTTTGAGATATATGGAATTTAAAATTCTGGGCATTCTGAGGTACATTTTCGGGTACTTTTTAGGGTCGTTTCAATAAATTTTTTTTCTCAATTATGCATTATGCAATTTTAGATCATGCCTCCAAGACGTGCAATAACCTAGATGAATGCCTTAACTAGTACTACCAAGAACCCTACTTCAGAGGAGCCGAGGCAAATCGCCTAGGACCACTAGTGTTTTTGTGACACCTACTGCTCCACCTTTTCCTACTTCAAAGGCCAAATTTTGAGGAGCCATAGCTATTCTTACACAATTAGTAGCTACTCTGAGAATGAATTAAGGTTCACCAGCCCCTAGCTCTAGTGCTCATGAGCCCACAACTGCTTTTAGATTGAGAGATTTTCTGAGGATGAACCCACCGATCTATATGGGGTCTAAGGTTGAGGAAGATCTGCAGAATTTCATTTGATGAGATGTGTGAGGTACTGAAAACTATGCATGCCACTAAAATTGAAGGAGTTGAGCGTCCTGCCTGCCAACTCAAAGATGTGTCCAATGTTTGGTACAACTACTAGGAGGAAAGACGAGGTGAGTATGCTAAGCCTACTACTTGGGATGAGTTCGAGAGTGCTTTTCTTGATCACTTCTTTCCTCAGGAGTTAAGAGAGGTAAAGGATGAAGAGTTTGTTAATCTGAAGTAAGAAGGGATAACTGTCAAGGATTATACCTAAAGTTTATCCAGCTATCTAGGTATGCACCGGAGATGGTTCCAGATATGAGGGAGAAGATGAGGAAATTTGTATCTTGGTTGGGTAAACATGTGAAGAGGAAGTGTAAGGTAGCATTTTGGATCCCTGGTATGGACATTTCTAGGATGATGGTCTATGCCCAACAGACTAAGGAGGATAAGAATAAAGATAGAGAGGAGTATCTGAGTAAGAAGGCCAGATCAGCATGGCCTAAGTTTAGTCAGAGTAAGAAGAATAAGGGAGATAAGTCCTATTTCTACAAAAAGTCTTCTAGCTATGCACCATCTTCTATTAGTGCACCAACTCCTAGCTATCAGAGGTCCCAAAGTTAGCCAAGCTTTAGAGCACAAGGTGTATAGTCTCAAGAAAGTGCGAATCTTGGCTCTAAAGGGAAGCCACCTTGTGGGAAATGTGGCAAGATGCATTTGGGAGAGTATAGAGATGGAGGAAATGCTTGCTACAAGTGTGGCCACCCCAGTCACTTTCAGAGGGATTGTTCAATCTAGTGCAATAAGTCCTAGATTTCTACCATAACACCACCAGCGAGGGGTAGCTAGAGAGGTACTATACCTGGAGCAGGCGGTGGACCAAATTGACTATATGCTATAGGGAATCAACAGGATTAAGAGGTTGCACCAGATGTTGTGATGGGTATGCTTCGAGTCTTTACCTTTCCATGATATGCTTTTCTTGATCCTGGTACAACTTCTCTTATGTGACGCCATATGTGGCGAATAGATTTGAGATTCTTCCTGAGTGTTTGCTTGAGTCATTTTCTATTTCAACTCCTATTGGTGAGCTCATTCAAGTTGAGAGGACCTATAGAGATTTTGTGGTGTCTATAAGTACCCCCTTCCAAGGATTGATGATTTGTTTGACCAACTTCAGCGTGCCACTATTTTCACTAAGATTGACCTTAGATCATGCTATCATTGGATAAAAGTGAGAGAAGGTGATATCTCAAACACGGTTGTTCGGACACAGTATGTCACTTTGAGTTACTAGTGATGTCTTTTGGGTTGACAAATGCACCCGCAACTTTTATGGATTTGATGAACAGAGTATTCTGGCAGTATCTTAATACATTCATGATTGTTTTTATTGATGAAATTTTGGTGTACTCTGGTGATAAGGAGGAGCATGCCAATCACCTTAGGATTGGTTTGCAAACACTCCAAGACAATGAGTTACATATAAAGTTCTCTAAGTTTGAATTTTGGCTCAACTCTATGGCCTTCTTAGGCCATGTGATTTCTGGATATGGAATCCGAGTGGATACACAAATGACTGATGTGGTCAAGAATTGGCCAAGACTGACATCACCAATCGAGATAAGAAGTTTTATGGGTTTAGTTAGCTACTACCAGAGATTTACTAAGGGATATTTCTTCTATGTCCGCACTATTAACCAAATTGACTCAGAAGAAGGTCAAGTTTCAATGGTCCGATGAGTGTGAGAGGAGTTTCCAAGAGCTAAAGACGAGGTAAACCACTGCACCTGTGTTGACCTTGCCTAATGGGATAGATGGATTTGTGATATATTATGATTCTTCGAGGGTAGGATTGAGATATATGTTGATGTAGAAGCGGAAAGTTATTGCCTGTGCTTCGAGACAACTTAAGGTGCATGAGACGAATTACCCCGCTCATAATTTGGAGTTAGTAGCAGTAGTGTTTGCTCTCAAATTATTATGCCACTATTTATATAGGGTAAATATGGATGTTTTTGCAGACCACAAGAGCTTGCAATATGTCTTCACCCAGAAAGAACTCAATTTGAGGCAGAGGAGATGACTTGAGTTGCTTAAGGACTATGACATGAGCATGTTGGACCATCCAGGTAAAAAGCGAAGTGGTTGTTGATGCTCATTCTAGATTATCCATGGGAAGTACTACCTATGTGGAGGAGGAGATGAGAGAACTAGCCAAGGAGGTTCATAGACTAGCACGACTGTGGGTCTAACTAGATGAGTCAAACGAAGGAGGAGTCCATGTGCACAATAGGTCTACATCATCCCCAGCAGTAGAGGTGAAATATATATAAGATCGAAATCCAATCCTATTACAATTAAAGGACAATGCGCATAAGCAAAAGGTGATGACTTTTTCCCAAAGGGGGAGATGGAGTGTTGAGGTATCAAGGAAGATTGTGTGTTCCAAATGTTGATGGAGTTCTAGAGAGGATCATGGAAGAGGCCCAACATTTAAGATATTCCATCCACCAAAGGTCTACTAAGATGTACCATGACTTGAGTGAAGTCTATCGGTGGAGCGAAATGAAGAGAGACATTGTTGAGTTTGTTTTTAAGTATCCAAACTATCAACAAGTTAAAGTTGAACACCAAAGACCTTGTGGAGTAGCTCAGAACTTTGTGATTCCAGAATGTACATGGGAGATGATCAATATGGACTTTGTTAACAATTTACTAGGTCTCGTAGATAGCATGACTCTATATGGGTGATAGTTGATCGGATGACTAAGTCAACTCACTTCTTAGCGGTCAAGACGATCGACACTGTAGAGGACTATGCTTGATTATATATCAGAAAAATTGTTAGGTTGCATGGAGTTCCTTTGTCCATCATCTCAGATAGAGGAGCTCAATTCACCACCTAGTTTTAGAAGTCATTTTAGAAGGGTTTGGGTACCAAGGTGCTCTTTAGCATAACTTTCCACCCTCAGACGGATGGCCCGATAGAATGTACTATTTAGACATCGAACGATATGTTGAGATCTTACATAATTGATTTTAAGGGTAATTGGGATGGCCACTTACCTTTGATAGAGTTTACCTACAACAATAGCTTCTACTCGAGCATTTAAATGGCCCCATATGAGGAACTCTATAGAAGGAGGTGTAGGTCGTCGAATGGATGGTTAGAAGTAGGTGAAGTAGAGTTGATTGGACCAAACTTAGTTCACTATGCTATGGAAAAGGTGAAAATCATTTGAGAAAGATTGAGGACTGCACAAAGTCGACAGAAATCCTACACAGACGTCAGAAGAAGAGACTTAGAGTTTAAGGTCAATGATTGGATGTATTTAAAAGTGTCGCCCATGAAAGGTGTGATGAGGCTTGGAAGGAAAGGGAGGTTGAGTCTAAGGTACGTTGGCCCTTATCAAATCATAAAGAGAGTGGAAAGTGTGGCTTATGAGTTAGAACTACCTCCAGAGTTGGAGGCCATCCACATAGTCTTCCACATTTCTATGCTTAAGAAGTGTTTGGGAGATCCACAGTTGGTAGTGCCTGTCGATAGTATTGGGGTGAGAGACAGTGTGAGTTATGAGGAGATCCCTGTCCAAATCCTTGATCGTCAAGTGCAAAAATTGAGAAACAAAGAGATTGTATGTGTCAAAGTATTATGGAGGAACCAATTTGTAGAAGAATCTAGAAGAGGATTTGAAGGCCAAATACTCCCACTTACTCCAGCCTACCGTTGATGAAAGAGTTGATGGTGAGTATTTTCCCCCTAAATTCTTAAACTTTCTACTCTTTGAGTCTTCCATTTTTCTTTGTACAATAGAGTTCTATGGTCCGAGTAAGGATTGATATGATGCATTGATTGTTTAATTGTTTACTTATTAAATTTCTCGCTTTATTGATTGCATGAGTGCTGAGAGTTGGTTGATTGTTAGGGTCCATAGGTAAATTTGTGTCTTGCCCTAAATCTCTAGTTGCTCATCATTCGAGGATGAATGACCACAAGGGAGAGATATTGTGATACCTCATAATTCTACCCTCATATGTACCCATGTTTCAAGCCTCATCCTTATATTTTTTAGGTGTATTAGAGTTATAGGAGACCTTTAGTACTTAGACGAGTTCAAGACTTTCCTATAAATTGAGTTTTGAGTGTTGGATTATGCAAAGGTCAACTTTAAATGACCATAACTCTTATCACATGAAGAACTGGAGGTCCCATAATATACCAAATGAAATCCATTTGAGTAAGCTTTTGAACGCACTAGGTTTCACCTCATTCAGAGTTCAGAGTCAAAGGTTATGGTCATCTTACTGAAGACTGCCAGTGCAGAGTTGCACTATAAGACCTTTCTTATGGGTCATAAGTCTGGGTCTGAGTCATAGTTTGGGCTCATAGCAATTTCCAAAGGCTCTGAAATTGAGCCAAAGGGTTATAAGAGAGGCCCTATGGGTCGTAGTACTGTGTATGGGTCGTAACGGGCTTTTGACAGCTTTTAAGAAGGGTTATTTTGGTCCTTCCCCCACCCTTTCTAAGCCTAAAGCTGATGCTTTTACACTTAAATCAGCCCTAAAACATCTCAGATAGCCTCTTTTATGTTGAAATATTCTCTCAAAGGCATAGAAGTAAATTTAAGAAGAAGACATGCTAGGGTTTGAAGGAGAACATGCGAAATCTTCCAATTTCTTCCAAGATACTTCAAGATTCTACACTCCCAAGTATGTAAGGCTTACCAAAGTGTGGGTTCCTTTCTTCACACTCCCTTTTCCATTGTCTTGAGTCAAGATTTGAGCAGAGTTGAGAATTTTGAGAAATTTCTTCTATTTTAATACTATATCTTTATATTCATCATGATGTCTTATTTTACATTACATTATATGAGATTATTCCTATGTTGTCATGAGCATGAATGTGAGATGTATACATGTATTTACATTCTTGATAGTATGAACCCTAATTTATATGTTTCTGTGGGATTTTATGCATAAATTGAGCATATTAAGTTGGGTAAATTGAGCATATTAAATTGAGTGGATTGATTCAGATCGAGGTGAGTAACTTGAGTATGCATGAGCATGAGGTGTATTTTGAATTGAGTCAAATACATTATGGTATATGATGTCTTCATTGTATTGCATGGAAAGTTGATTGAATGAGTCTAAATGACCATTTGAGTCTAAGCCTATTTAATCAATTATGTTGTTTAATTGAATTATTGAGGTGAGTTATGAGTTGATAATGAGATGATGATGAGTTGAGTTATGATGATGATGATGAGTGGATCATGAGTTAATTGATGATTTGAGCATATTTTAGTTGTGGGAGAAGTATCAAGCACCGAGCAACGAGCGAGTATACTTCTATATTAACCCACAAAACTATGTTGCCAGCATAGGATAGTCATTACCACTACTCTGACGGCTTTTGTACGCAAGTGGACACCTATTATGGATCCAAGAGAGAGTTGACCGCCCTTTTCCATGGCAAGTTAAGGCCGGACTTGGCGACGATACTGATTCGTTGTACATCACCTAACTTAAGATGGTGGGATGAGGATGTCAGTTAAGAGAAACTTCTAAGAAACATTGATTAAGCATGAGATTTCAAAATGAGCATATTATACTGAGATTATTTTAAAAGCGTGATTTAATCTAAACTTGCATAAAATGATTTGAGCCTGAGCATTGAGTCGAGATAACTGAGTCGAACTTTATTTCTCCTTGAGCTAATTTACATACTAGTATATTCCATGTACTGAAGTCCATTTTGGGCCTATATCATTTTATGATCCAGATACAGCAGATAAAGTGCTTTAGTAGTCATATCATCGAGGTCCAAATCAGTACATCCCTCGAGCTTGGTGAGCCCTCTTAGTATCCCAGAGGAGCCCTTTTATCTTTCATTATTATTGAGCACTTTTTCTTTCTTTGATTGAGGTGGCCATGGCCTGTCATGGCACATTTCTGGACTAATGAGTAGAGACTTCAAAGACATTTGAGTCAAGGATTTGGATGAGTCTCTGTATCTAAACTATTTTCATTGACACTATGATATAGTAGAGTTATTTCTATATGTATATATGCACATATATGATGCTTATGTATTGAATTATTCTTCCACTATTGAGTTGGATGTGATTATGAGGCCAAGTGGTTCTCTTAGGGACTAGCTATAGTCTCCGAGTGCCGTCCACGCCAAGGGTACCCTCCTGGGGCCTGACACCCATATTCCTACTGCAGTTATTAGGGTGAGAGATTTTGCCTAGATGAATCCTTTGGAGTTCTATGGTTCCAAAGTGGGTGAGGATGCCTTGGAGTTTATAAATGAGTTCTAAAATGTACTTGTTATTATGTGGGTGTCTTCTAAAGAAATAGCTAAGTTGTTTGTGTATTAGTTCAAGGGAGTAGCCCAAGTGTGGTACACTTAATGGTTGGTTGAGAGAGGGAGTGGTGGCCGGGTTGGTTGGGAAGAGTTCAACTTGGCTTTCCTGGATCGTTTCTTTCCTCTTAAGCCTAGAGAGGCCAAGTTAACTGAGTTTATCAACCTTAAATAGGGTGACATGAGTGTGATGGAATATGCCCTCATATTTACTAAAGCTCTCGAAGTATGCTTTAACACTAATGGCTTATCTCCATGCTAAAATGCACCAATTTATCATGGGAATTTCTGACTTAGTTGTAAAAGAATATCATATGGCTATGCTTATTCAAGAGATGGATATTTCTATGCTCATGACATATGCCAAAAAGATTAAAAGGGAGAAGCTTAAGGAGAGAAGAATAAGGGATTCTAAGAGAGCCTAATTTGACAGTGGGTCCACAAATTCTAAGAGTGGTGGTGGAACTGGTCCCTCCCAACAAGGCCAAGGTTCGAACCAAAGGGTTGCCAATGATAGACTGCCACTTCTTAACACACAAGGTGAAGGTGGTCCAACCTATTCTGAGTGTGACAAGTGTAGGAAGAATCAACCTGGAAAATGCTTAAAGGAATTAGGTACTTATTTCATGTGTGGTAGAATGAGCTACAAGCTAGCTGATGGTCCTAGTGGTGCAAAAGGGGGCTAAGGAGATCAAAGTCAAGGCAAAGTGGTTTCAGGTAGTCAAGGCCAACCAAAGACTCAACAAGGTGATGCTCCTCGCGACAATAGGTTATATGCTTTACGTGCTAGGAAGAAGGTGGAAGAGACACTGGATGTGGTGATTGGTATATTGAAAGGCCTCCTATTTGTTCTTGTTAAACTTAACATGTGTGGTTTCGATGTTATTCTCAGGATGAGTTAGTTGTGTCCTTCTTATTCCTTTATAGATTGTTGAACCCGAAAGGTCAAGTTTCAGTTCCCTAATGAGACTATTCTTGAGTAGAAGGGTAGCGACTCCGCTTTTAAAAGTCATTTTGTTTCTTATCTCAAAGCCTGAAAAATGATTTATAGGGGGTGCATCTATCATATAGTTAGGGTTTGGGATATTGAGTCCGAGTCTCCTACTCTTGAGTCGGTTGTTGTGAGTTTCTAGATATCTTGCCCTTGATTCCTCCTAATAAGAAAGTAGACTTTGGCATAAATCCTCTTTCTGATACTTAACCTATTTACGTTCCTCCTTATGATATGGCACCGGATGAATTAAAGGAGTTAAAAAAACAACTACAAGATTTGTTAGAGAAGGGCTTTATTAGGCCAACTATATCACCTTTGGGTGCACGAGTTTTATTTGTGAGAAAGAAGGTGATGTGCTATCAAAATACAACACATTTGATGCCTAAAACTTGAGATTTTATGTATTCTCAATACAATATTTATAGGTTCCATATGTTTTTGTGTTTGTTTTTACAGAAAAAGCAGGTTGGCATATTTTTGGGAAAAGTTACAGATTTGCTGCTTTTTGAAGACATACGAGACCCTCTCTGAGTCGTAGCTCAATTTACAAGTCGTAAGGGTGACCTCATGGAGATTTCTAGTGTTAATGAAAAAATTGAAGTTTAGTTATATGGAACCCAGTTACGAGTAATAGATCACTCTACGAGCCATATCAAAAAGTTTCGTACCAGTTTCTAGCGTTCCCTAGTGTTGGATTAAGTGCTACAACTATGGACTACTAGAGGACAGTATGAGTCATAGATCAGACTAAAATTCGTGAAGATGTTTCATAGCAGTGAAGTCCAAAATCAAAGAGCTGAGTAGGAAAGCTCGACTATGACTCATGACCCTAGTTACGAGTCCAAGCTACAAGTCGCAGGGTGCACATACTAGTTTTACTAATTATTTTAGGGACTTGTTTGTAAATAGTGTAAATAGAAAATACTAAGTCATTTAAGAGAGTTTTCATATTTTCACAAGGAGAACAACTAAGAATAGAGTAGAGAGTAAGAAATTAGAATATTCCTATAGTTTTAGTTTTGGAGACAAAATTTTGGAGAAGAGATTCACTTGTGGATTCAATTGATCTTTTAGTCTTGTGATTCGCAATACAAATTGAGTTTTCTTCTTCTTCAATCTTCTTGGGTAAGTGATTAACCATGTCTTGTCTATTCATTGTTTCTTTATTTGCCCAAGATATAAGTAGCTAACCCATAACTTAGGGTTATGGGAACCATGACAATCTAACTTAGAAAACCCAGATTATTTGCAATTCTTAGAATGGGTATTTGCATGTATTAATCATCTCTCTTTATTTTGAATGTTTCTAGTGGTGGCCTGAATTAGAACTCGTCTAGTGTTACCTTTCTAATCTTGGTGGTAATGAATAGGAAAGGAGAATGACTAATACGATTCGATGATGTGTTCTCTCCTAATCAACCGAACAAAACTAAAGAGAGTTTGACTGGGACTATTGATAATGGATTGTTGAGCACACTATGGGTATGGTCTAAGTCCCATAGTGAAATCTGACCTTCACCTTTTACCAAAGGGTTGGAAGAACCTAAATTACCGCCCTGCATGTGATATTCTAGCTGAGAATTATGAAATCCGAGGATGTTGAGTCAGTTAGTCATTGGGAACATAATACCCAAGTTGCTTTCCATTATTGCTTGTCTTCCAATTTTAGTTAGCTTAGTTTAATTTCCTATCGATCATTGCAAACCCCCGCCCCCCTCTTGTGAATTGAGTTAGTTTATTCTTGAATTGTTTATTAGTAAACCAATTTGCAAAGTCCCATATTTCCTGTGGGATATGACCCTAACCTTGGTTAGGTTCATTACCTTAATGATTGCTTTTTACTTCAAAAAGAGGTGTATCTTGAGTGTGATCAACCAAAATTTGCCATTACCAATGAAGACAGTGGGACTTTGTTTTGGATTCACTAGTAGTATAATTCAAGTGCTAATTTGTTAGTTCTCTTGTATTTTATTTTTTTTGTTTTTGTTATTTAGTTTCTCTGCAGGATATACTAGGTATTTGTATGCCCAATACAAGGAGTCAAGGCATTCCCTTAGCTCTAATTGATTTAGAGATCTAACCTGTTATAAGAAGAATGGCTCAAGTAAATGCTAATATCATGATTACTAAAGCTATGAATCGGAATGATGATATTGATGATAGAGATGACAATCCACTACCATTGGAGAATCGGCCACAACCTAGGGACTTCAATAAGAATGCTTATGGATGGAATCAATGTAGATTGAATCCCATGGCCTTGGACATAATGGGAGTTATAGTGTTATCACTATTAGCGACCGACACTAAGTTCATTGTTTCAAGTGGATTGCTCTAAATACTTCAAAATTTAGTTTGCTTGGCGATCTACTTTCTGAGGATCCTCATAGCTATCTGTATAATGTAGCTTTGGTTTGCAAGAGCGTGATAGGGACACAAATCATTCCATGGATACTGTTGGATTGCGGGTGTTCCCTCTATCTCTTACTTGTAATGCAGCAATGTGGCTATCAGAACTCCCACAAAGTTAAATTACCAATTGAGCGGATTTACAGAAGGCCTTTTTAGAAAGGGACTTCTCGAGGTCGAAGAAGTCAAACTAAAAGATCAAATCAATAATTTTGAGCAATTACCTAGTGATTCAATTAGTGCAATGTGGGAGAGACTTACAAAGTGTTTGAGAAGCATCCCAGACCACAAAATTATTGATGACACCTTGGTGGAGATCTTCTATCGTGCCCTCAATGAAAATAGTCAAGCTTGTGCCGATACTATAATGGGTGTCATGTTCTTGGGTAAACTATTCATAAGGATTGCCGAGAGAATGTAGCAAGTGGTCAAAAATAATCGTGCATGGGGGCAAAGGGAAAGATCTTCTACAAGGAGCTCATGTACTGTGAATGATGTTTCAGAGAAAGCTAAGATCAATGAAGAGATCAAACAATAAATTGCTCAACTCTGCACAAGTATAAATTTGGTGGTTAATAAAAATCAAGAAAGAGTGCATGCGGTAGTCCACCAACCTCCTAGAGCACCCATGTATGAAGAGCATTATTATGATGAGCATGATTGTTTTGTGAGTGATCAAGAAGTTGGTTTTTGAAATAATGCCAAATTATAATTCAGACTGTGCCATCAAGGTTTTGCGAACCAAGGTCCGAACTACAATAAAGAAAGTGCTTATAGAGATAACTGAGGTGGTTATTATGACAGGAATAGGGTGCCAAAGGCCGAGTGGGCTAAAACATATGGTATTAGAGATGGTCCATATGTGCCACCCCATAATCATGATACCGAGGCAAGTAATTCTAGAATTGAATAAATATTTGACTGATTGTTGAAAGAAGTGAAGACCTAAAACTCTATGGGAGATAAAGTCCAATATTTCTAATATAAATCAAAAGATAGAGTCATTCAGTGGCTATTAAGAAACTTGAGAAACAATTCAGTCAGGTGTCTACTCAGCTGAATCAATGCCAGAAAGGTACATTACCAAGTAAAATGGTTCAAAATCTAAATAATAAAGGGTATTGTATGGTAGTCATGACTAGGGGAGGTAAAAGCACTATTGAACCTCCAATGCCAGTAGGTGAGAATGATGTGCATGAAGAGATAGTTGCAGAGAAGATTGTGAATGAAGGAGAAGAAGGAAACAAAGATGGGGTAAGAGGTAAAGTATTTAAGGAGCCAGAGAAGTGTAAGACTGTTCCAAGGCCTCCTCTTCCCTTCCCCCAAAGACTCAAACAAAAGTATGAGGATGGAAAGTTTAAACATTTCCTCTCCATCTTAAAGCAATTGTCTAGCAACATTCCCCTAATTAAAGCGTCAGAGAAAATGCCCGGTTATGATAAATACATGAAAGACTTGGCAACTAAGAAGCACATAGTAAGTCAAGATCTTTTGCAAAAGCTATAACATTGTATTACCATTACCACTAATTCCTTAGTTTAGAAAAGGGAAAACCCCGGTGCATTCACCATTCCTTATACTATTGCTGATGTAGAGTTTGCAAGGGCTTTGTGTGATTTGGGTGCTAGCATAAACTTAATGCCTCTTGCAATCTTTAAAAAGCTTGGTTTGGGTTCTCATGATCCTACGAGAATGAGGTTATTAATGGTGGAGAGAATAATCAAGAAACCAGAGGGAATACTTTTTGATGTGTTAGTGAAAGTCGACAAATTCATATTCCCAATGAATTTTGTGATTCTTGATTGTGAAGTTGATTTTGAGGTCCTTATTATCTCGGAAAGACCATTTCTAAGCATAGGAAGAGCTCTGGTGGATATAGATTCCGGTCAACTGAGATTTGGAGTGAATGACGAAGAAATGTTTTTTTATATCCACCAATATATAAAGCATCCAGATGAACTAAAAAATGAGATTTGGGCAATTGAGAAATTTTGAGTACTCAAGATGTCTAGCCATGCTGTGATAATAAATCAAGTGCTACTTGGGAGGCAACCCAAGTGTTTTGATGTTCTAGCGTAGTTTTGAGTTTATTTTTAGTCTTTGAATTTTAGGATTGATTGTTTGTTTGTGTTTTGGTTAATATTTTTTATGTTGGGTTTGTTGCATTTAAGTTGCAAATACATTTGATGAGAAGCATATAGGTTTAGGACAAAAAATTCAAGTTTTGCTAACAATTGCACCTAATACAGTCTCTACAACTAGGCTTATGAGTCGTATTGCACTTTATGACTCATAATCCTATCTCATAGAGAGTTACAATGAGCAGGTTAAGTATGCACTCCATCTACGAGCCATCTTTATGACTTATAGTCCACACTACAAGTCGTGAATGGGGTTCATAAAGCCCAAGTATTTTTTTGAATTTTTCGAAGTGTTGAATTAGACAACAAGACCAAAACTTATGAGTGGTAGACCAAGCTATGATTCATAGCCAGGGATTCATAGACCCGACTGAACAATTTTAACATGTGGACCCAATAAGGTATAAAAGGGGGTCAAAATTATTTTGACCCCATTTCTTAACCGTAATCATTGATATTTTGCCCCAATTACTTTCCCCTACTATTTTAGTCCGGTGACCTCATCAATTTTCCGATAAGAAATTCCAACACACTTAGGGTTTCACCTATTTGCATTCCTTTTTCATCTTCACAGCTTTCCTCATCTATGATAAGTCTCGTGTTTAAGTTACAATCTAAAAATGTCCATTAATCTTCATTGTATGCTTTGATGATGGTGTTTGGTGTGAATTCTAAGCATCAAATTCTTGATTATGAATGAATAGAGAATGTGAAATTAGAGGTGTTTTTCATTTAATGGATGGACATGCCTAGAAATCTGAGTATGGACTTGTGATTGTAACTTGAATGCCTAGAAGATCATGCTCTTTGTTTGATTTAATGATTGTTAACTGGTTTATGAATGTAAATTGATATAGTTACAAGGAATATGCTTTTGTGTGGGCTATGTTGATTTAGTCGAAGTCATAGGGTGATTAATTTTTGTTGTACCTTTGAACTTTACTCCAAGTGCATTTGAATGTGATTCAATGATTGTTGTTTGTGATTTGGGGTGGTGCTATACATATACATTTGAATGAAATTGGGGAAGGATGAAATGATTGGGTATTGATTGCTAAATCCTATTCGATGGGGTAAATTTGCTATGAAATTATGTTTGAGATATATGTTGATTTGTGCTTAGCATATAAGTGTTCATGGACTTTCTTGAATGCTTCTAGGATAGTATTTAAATTGTTCGTAGTGTTGTGATTAGTTGAGGTACATCAGGTACCTAGAAAATTTCTATCATGAGATCCTTTTACGACTCGTAGATGAGTCTATGAGTCCTAATTGCCTCTTGTGGGAAGTTTTAGTGATGTGTTGTTCCAAATAATTCATCATATGACACCTTCTATGAGTCGTAGATCACTCTATGAGTCATAGATAGGTCTCATGGACTCTTGCCTACTTTATGTTTGCTCCCTGGAACTTCATACAAAACCTGTTTATGACCCGTAGTCTAAGTTACAAGTTGTAACTGGGTTTCATACCATCTTCCAGTATTTAATTTTGTTATGCACAGCTGGTTTATCGAACCACTTTACATCTTGTAGTTCCAGCTATAAGTCGTAACTGGTCCTCGTGGTATTTGACTGTAATTGATCCAATGCATTTTTCTTGTTTTTCCTTTGTTGATTCTTTGGGCTAATTATGGTTTACTGTTTTGATTTGTAGGAAATATGGCCTCAAAGGGAAAATGCTCCAAGATTGAGGCATGTGAAAAGAAGCTCATTGATGAGCAAAAAGATGAGGAGCATTCGAAAGATGAGTCATTGAATGTCGCTAGTGTTCATCCAGACCCAGAGGCTGGGGTGCCTCAAACTAGAGCTGCAGGAAAAGCAGCACAAACTCGGGCTCATGTTGCTAGTCATTCCCAGTCTAAGGAGGAAGGCAATGATGAGAGTTATGATGATTCACCCTAGATGGATCCTTTAGGCATGGAGTGTAGTTCCGAGGAGGGATCCCAGGATAGAGGAGATGCCCAATCCTCCATTTTCCCATCAGCTTCTCAAGCACCGGATCCTACTCATTGGTAGGTTGTTGAAGGAGTGAAGGTTATATTCACAAAGGGTCTATAGTCAAAGGTGTAGGGTAAGATCGTATGGTCGACATATAAGGAGCCTCAGGTTATTTATGATAGATTGAGTGGTGTCCCAAGATTGAAGGACATAATGACACGATATGACTCGACTAGCTGACGGATAAGCTTGAACGATATGCTTCGCTCATGGTATAGGAGTTCTATTCAACTTATGCAGCCACTATTCTTTGTGATCTTCCTAAGGGGAAGAGATCTCTCACACAGCCAAGACTGCGAGAGGTACTAGTGAGAGGGTGGCGGGTCAATATTTCAGAGGAGACGATCAACCGTATATAGTTTGGTCCCGAGGTCGATAGCTGAGTTTAATTATAGATATTGACAAGCTCACATACTGTTGATTTTAAAGGATCAGGTACAAAGGACTGAGTTATTGATATAGGTGGATGGTTACATTACAAAGCAGGGGAAAGAGCCTACTTGGGTCACCATGCATACGGAGCCTATTGTGAAGGCTTCACTTTCTTTCCCCCCCAAATTTTGGTAGGCAGTTGTCAAGTCTCGCATCTAGCCTATGCTATTAGATAACACGCTTACACTAGAGCAAACTATATTTGTTGCCAGCATCTTGGATGGCTAAGACATTGACTCGGTCTGACTCATAGTAGAGCAAATTCAAAAGTTAGCACTCAAGCGGACCAAGTTCTTTGCATTTTCACTCTTGATCTACAGACTCTGCATAGAGTCTAGGGTTCGATTATTGTTTCATCATGAACAGTTGGTATTGGCCTTACACACTCTACATCTCAACCTGATCAAGGCTGATGAGAACCCTGTGGCACTTCTTAGGGCATAGCCTCCTCCTATGCCTGAGATGTTTGCTCCAAAGCCAACACAAGAGGGTTCGATAACTGCCTCCACTATCTCTCCAGCAACTACTACTGATAAGAGACCTCAATAGCCTGAGGCAGATGATATTAAAGGGGTCTCACTATAGCTGCTCATGTACTAGAGGCTACTACATCACAGACTCCTAAACTGGCTTGGTTCACGTGTTTGCGAATTCTATTCAGGCCATGGCGCAGTAGTTATCACGGACTAAGGTATAATTGTCTTGGCTCATTCAGCAGCTTAGGCCATAGGTCCAGCAGACTATTGTGAACTCTGAGGTGCGATACAAGGCATTCACCTTATCTACTATTTAGGAGCATATTTCTATAGTGGATGCTCGCGTTGGATAGGGTACAGAAGAGGTTAGTCGAGGCCTAGCCACCAGCTCTATTAGCCCTACACAAAGATATTGCAAAACTTAGGGCTAACATGACTTCTTCATTAGTGGCACCAGTTACAGTTCTGAAGTCTACACCTTTGGAACCTGTATTTGATTTGTTTGCCACAAAGCATTCCATACAGCCTCCCCATAGGAAGAGACCCCTTATTGAGGGTGATGAGACAGAGGATAGGCATGTGCGACCGAAGATCTCTGAGGTTGATGATGAAGAGGCAAAGGATGAGCTTAGGAGAGTCTTGAAGATTTTGAGGCAAGAAGAGGAGCTGAGACTAGCCTAGGAGTATGATATAGCGATGGGTATTGGCTCATCAAGTTCGGCACATTTTTGAAAAAAATTGTTGATTTTGCTAATTTATGAAGACATATGAGACCCTCTACGAGTCATAGCTCAGTTTAAGAGTCATAAGGGTGACCTCGTGGATATTTCTAGTGTTGAAGAAAAAACTGAAGGTCAGCTATATGGAACATAGTTACGAGTTGTAGATCACT
Organism: Solanum sejunctum; assembly: GCA_025642045.1. Lineage (NCBI taxonomy): Eukaryota > Viridiplantae > Streptophyta > Magnoliopsida > Solanales > Solanaceae > Solanum > Solanum sejunctum. The sequence goes on from JAOTQJ010121906.1 coordinate 17,178, forward strand.
CTATGAGCCATATCGGAAGGCTTCATAGCAATTTTCAGTGTTCCCTACTATTGGATCAAGTGTTGCAGCTATGGACTACAAGAGGACAACATGATTCATAGATCAAACTACGATTTGTGAAGATGTTTTGTAGCAGTGAAGTCCACAATCAAAGAGCTAAATACGAAAGCCCAATTATGACTTCTAACCCTAGTTATGAGTTGTAACTGCAAGTCTAGGTGCGTTGACCAGTTTTCTAATTATTTTAGAGACTTTTTTATAAATACTATAAATAGAAAATACTATGCCATTTAAGAGAGTTTTCAAAGTTTTACAAGGAGAACAACTAAGAATAGAGTACTGAGTAAGAAATTAGAATATTCTTAGCGTTTTAGTTTTGGAGGAAAAATTTTGGAGAAGAGATTCACTTGTGAATTCAATTCACCTTTCAATCCTATGATTCTCAATATAAATTGGGTATTATTGTTCTTCAATCTTCTTGGATAAGTGATTAACCATGTCATCTTTGTTCATTGTTTCTTTATTTGCCCAAGATATGAGTAGCTAAACCCACAACTTGGGGTTGTGGGAACCATGAGAATTTAACTTAGAAAAACCAAATTATTTGCAATTCTTAAAATGGGTATTTGCATGTATTAATCATTTTACTTCCTTTTGAATGTTTTCTAGTAGTGACCAATATTAAAACTCGCCTAGTGTTACCTTCCCGATCCAGGTGGTAGTGAATAGGAAAAGAGAGTGATTAACAGGATTTAATGATGTGTTCTCATCTAATAAATTGAACTAGAACAAGGGGAGGTTGACTGGGACTATTGGGAATGGTTAGTTGAGCAAACTATGGAGCTAGGCCAAGTCCCATAGTGAAATTCGACCTTCACCTTTGACTAAAGGGTTGGAAAAACCTAATTACTATTCTGCATGTGATATTCTAGTTGAGAATTGTGAAATCTGGGAATGTTGAGTTAGTGAATCGTGGGGGACACAATACCCAAGTTGCTCTCCATTATTGCTTGTCTTCCAATTTTAGTTAGTTTAGTTTAATTTCCTAGCGATCATTGCAACACCCCTTTCTTGCAAATTGAGTTAGTTAATTCATGAATTGTTTATTAATGAACCAATTTGTAAAGTCCTATATTCCTTGTGGGATTTGACCCTAACATTGGTCAGGTTTATTACTTTCATGGTCCCTTTTACTTTGAAAAGAGGTATATTTTGAGAGTAATCAGAAGGATGGATCGCTTAAATGTGTATTGACTATCGGAAATTGAATAATGTAACCATAAAGAACAAATATTTATTGCCAAGGATTGATAACTTGTTTGACATGTTGCAAGAGGCCACTCTCTTCTCAAAGATTTACCGCCATTCCTATCATCATCAGTTGAAGGTAAGAGAGTGTGATACTCCCAAAACATGTTTTAGGACTAGATATGGGCACTTTGAGCTTATGGTTGTGTCATTTACATTGATTAATGCTCTAGCAGTGTTTATGGATTTTATGTATTGGGTGTTCAACTGATTCCTTTATACTTTTTTGGTTATCTTTATTGATGATATTTTGATTTAGTCTTGGAGTAAGTAAAAGCATATGGATCATTTAAGGTTGGTTCTTTAAATATTGAGGAAGAAGCATTGATTTGCCAAATTCAGTAAATGTGAGTTTTGGTTAGATGAGGTAGATTTTCTTGGCCAAGTGGTATCCATTGATGGAATTAAGTTGATCCAAAGAAGACCGACGTGGTAAAGAATTGGCCTAGATCATTAACTCCATCAAAGATTCGGAGTTTTTTAGGTTGGTTGGTTATTATGGAAGATTTGTTTAGATCTTTTCATCTATTTCTTCTCCATTGACTAAACTGACCCTAAAGAAGGCCAAGATTGTATGGACAAATGAGTGTGAAAAGTGTTTTGAAACCTTAAATGATCGGCTTACAACGGCTCTTGTTTTGACACTATGAAATGGGTTAGACAGGTTTTTGGTATGTTGTGATGCTTCTCGGATTGGTTTGGGATATATGCTTATGCAACATGGCAAGGTGATAGCATATACTTCTAGACAATTGATGGTGCATGAACAAAATTACCCAACTCTATCTTGAATTAGCAGTTGTGGTGTATGCTTTAAAGATTTGGTAACATTATCTATATGAGGTTCATGTTGATGTATTCACAGATCACAACAGCATGCAATATGTATTCACTCAAATGGATCTTAATCTGAGGCAAAGGAGATTTTTGGAACTTCTCAAAGACTATGACAAGAGTGTTCAATATCATCCTGGCAAGGTGAATGTCGTGTTCGATGCTTTTAGTAGACTATTTGTGGGTAGAGTGGTCCATGTTGAAGAGACCGAAAAAGAGTTGGTGAAGGATGTGCGCCTTTTGGCTAGATTCGGGGTTAGATTGGTTGACTCTAATGATGCAGAATTTATGTTTAGAATGGGATTGAGTCTTCTATGGTTATTTATGTCAAAGCAAAATAAGACATAGATCCATCATGGGTCGAGCAAAAGAAGTTGGTGTCCAAAAAAAAGAATATAGTTTTTCTCCTAAAGGGGAGATGGTATGCTTCAGATTAACATTGATTATGTGTTCTCGATATTGATGGTCTTAGAGAAGTGATTTTGATAGAGGCTCATAACTCTCATTATCCTATACACACTAGATTCACCAAGATGTAGTGGGACTTGAGATAGGTATATTGGTGACATCGCATGAAGAAAGACATAGCCAAGTTTGTGTTTGAATGTCCTAATTACTAGCAAGTGAAAGTAGAGCACCAAATGCTCAGTGGATTGGCTTAAGACACTGAAATTCCTACTTGGAAATGGGAGGATGTGAACATGGACTTTGTGATGGGTTTGCCCCGTACCTAGAAGCATTTTGACTTGTTTGGATTATTGTTGATAGAATGACCAAATCGGCTTATTTCTTACCTATTAAGACTACTTTCAATGCTAAAGACTATGCCAAGTTATATATCAAGGAGTTTGTTAGACTTTATCATGTGCCTATGTCTATTATATCAGATCGTTGTACCCAATTTACTTCTCATTTCTAGAGATCAATACAAAAATGGCTTGGTACAAAGGTAAAGTTAAGTACTGCATTCCATCCTCAAACTGATGGACAAGCTGAGAGGACAATTCAAACTTTGGAAGACATGGTGAGGGCTTGTATGTTGGAATTTAGAGGAAATTGGGATGATTACCTATCGCTCATTGAATTTGCGTACAATAACAGTTATTATGCCAGTATTGAGATGGGACCATTTGAAGCTTTATATAGGAGGAGATATAGATCCTTGGTGTGATGTCTTGAGATAGTTAAGATGGCATTGATTGGATTGGATTTAGTGTTGGAAGCTATGGAAAAGGTGAAGTTGATTCGTGAAAGATAAAAAAATGGATCAAAGTCGCCAAAAGTCCTACTCGAAAGTTAGGAAGAGGGATCTTGAGTTCCTTGTCAATTATTGGGTGTATATGAAGGTTTCACTTATGAAAGGTGTGATGCATTTTGGCAAGAAGGAAAAATTGAGTCCCCGATATGTAGGCCCTTGTGATATTGTTGAGTAAATTGGTAATGTGGCCTATAGATTGGATTTTCCTTCGGATATGAGTTCTATGCACTCGGCTTTTCCATATATAGATTTTGAGAAAAATGGTTGGTGGTCCTAGTTCGATTGTACCTTTTGAAGGTGGTGATGTTGAGGAGAATTTGACCTATGAGGAAGTGTCTGATAAGATTTTAGATAGGCAAGTAAAACAACTTTGCAACAAGCATATTGCCTCGATTAAAGTTCTTTAGAGGAACCAATATCTTGAGAGGGCTATATGGAAGGTAGAATCGAACATGATAAAGCAATAATCCTATCTATTCGAATCTACTCAAGCATATGGTACTAGGTTCTTCTTATTCAAATAGTCCTAATTCCTTTAATTCAATGTTATCATGACATGATATGTATACATGTGCTCAAAACTGATTTAAATGATGTTTTAACATGATTTTTGATGGTTTTTAGTTTTGAAATAATGGTTATGCATTGTAGTCTCATATTGTGTTGTTTCATGTTCAAATCAAGCTTTTCAAGCTGTATTCTAGCTCATTCAGGGACGAATGTGTTCCAAGGTAGAGATGATGTAAGGACTCAGACCTCAGAAGGCCTTAAATAAGCCAAGAAAATTCATTTCTAAGACTTTTGGATGAAGGGTCCTCGTTAAGTAACCCTACACGGCCCGTGGTGCACTCCACAAACCTTATAATGTGTCTTGGGAGTGAGCTTCGCCTTGAAAAGGCCATGCATTGCCATGTTGAGAGGCTACCTTGAGGGTGTGCCCACCACAAAGCACACCACGACTAGTTGTGCATACCACGAGCCATGGAGGGTCCTCCTCACAAGGCCCTCAAGGCTTTAACTCAAGGATCCTCACCACAACCCCTTCCGGCCCATGGTGGATACCACAACCTGAAGGGGGTTCATGCAGTGGTTCCGTGAAAGGGCCTTCCTAAGCCTTCCCTTGCTACCTCTATTATTCATCACCACAAAGTCATATATGGGTCATGGTACATATCACGGACCACAGTGGCATCCTAGAGTGCACACTTGTGCAATTTAGCTCCATTTTCAATGAGGCTAATTTAGTAATTTGGCCCCTTTTTGTCACGCCCAAAGTCCCATTAAGGCAGACTGGCACTCATTGTCGACAAGGCTCAAGAGAACCATCATGTAATCATATACTTGCAATGAACATTTTAAGGGGTTTCCATATTCAACATACATTCAAGAAGGTAGACAATAATAACAAGACAAAAGAAAATGCATATGACTAGGCCGTTGGAGATACAATGTCTAAAGTATGAGACATGACCATACTTTACTTTACATAGTCTACAAAGCCTCTAGATAAGGAAAAGTATCAGATAAGGGTCGAGATGGGTCTCGCCTCATGACGAACTTCATAATAAAAAAATATACGCTCCAGATACACAAATCCTCGAAGCAACCTGGAGCTCAGTAATAACAGCTGGATATCCTGTACTTCTACTGGGGAGATCTACTAGTTTCTATACCTGCAGCATGAAATGCAGGTCCCCCGTAAGGGATGTCAGTATAAGATAATATATTGAATATGTAAGGCATAAGAGTTGTATATGGAGTAAGAACTCAAATAAAATTATGCACTGGTGTAAAAATAAGAGACCACATTTAGTCATACTATGGAATCATGTGTTTTATGTCCTTTTTATTTCTTTACCTTTCTAGACGGTATAAGTTGTGCACAACATATAATACAAATGAATAGTTGATCACTGATAAATCAATATCGAGATCGACCCATGCTATGCTTTTCTTTCACCCCTCGGATACCCCCTGTAATGGGATCGACCCATGCTAGGTGATTTTCCACCCCTGGGCTACCACCCATCAATAAGCAACATACCTTTCCTTTCAATTAATTTTGAGATGATTCTTTTTTTGGTCATAATAGTGGAGCTGTAGGACCATAGATATATCATATGACATGTAAATAACTATACAAGACAATACCACAATGAAAAGAGTAGGTTACACAAATACTGAAATGAGTAGGAGATGAAATAACTCATGAACTTTATTTAGTAACAAGAACCCATGTATCTTGGTATCTAGGTATGTATGCAAACTTCAAAGTGACTTTGTATGGGAGCATATAAAGATGTGAAAGAGGGGAAACATGGTTATTAGCTATGTTGGAGTTGGTAAGTGCCTTTATGTGCCAAGGAAGAATCTAGATTTCATCGCAAGTAATATGAAATCGAGTAGTCTTACATACCTCATTGTACAACCTCATTATTACCTTAAAGTAACCTATTTTTCCTCCAAATACTTATCTACAATATATTAGGTGATAAAATTACTATTAGCAGCTAATAAACACATATTGGCAGCCCAATCTCATTAAAAAACATATGGGCAGTAAGAATGTAATTATCAACCCGAGCATATTCTTTCAACCTTTTTGCCTCTAATCATATTTTCTAATACATATTCTTATATACATATCATGTGCAGCTTGTTTTAGTGTCATAACAGTCTATCAACAGTCCACAAGGCATATTACATAATAATTATACCCAATATACAAGTAGGCAGCATAACATTACATCCCTTCGCTATATTTTAACGTCAACGATTCCAAACCTGTACCAACTTCAATCAAACAGTTCCCACAATATTTACACATAAAATAGTCCAAAAATAATTCTCAAAATAGGTGGAGGGTGTGATACAATAGTGCTTAATCAATCAGCCCACAATTTCTATTAACAACACATTTAGGATAACACACTAAAACTCGATTGTTTACGTAGAACAAAATAGTGCAGAGACCTTTGTACATCATTACAGAAAAAAAACTCATTAAGAACAGCAACCTCCCTTCATAATCAATCCAACCAAGAAGAGAAAAGACCCCAAATAAACAAGAAAAGTGTACAACAATCTTTGAACACATACTATCCAAAATTTAAGCACAAGTATCATCAGCCTAGTCTCTTGTTTTTCATGAAGAAAACACACTAAATATACAAGTATCCTTACTTACGTTTACCTTCAAGGTTGAGAGATTCTTTATGAACCGTAGTAAGGTTTATTATGGCTGCTTTGTATGAGTTGAAAAGAGCAAAACGAACTTACAAAAAATTAGAGTTTCTTGTCCAAGTTAAATGACTTAAGGAGTTGCTTTTAATCCTTTTTAAAGGGATAGTTTTGGCCAACTTACTCTTGTATTTTAAGAATTATTTTATCAAGGTGGTGATGTAGCAGCTTGGCAAATTCACTTGAGCCTAAATGGGCTTCAATTGTTTGGGCATTGGTTGCCCATTTTTCCTCTTTTCCCTTTACTTAGCTTGGGCCCAAATCGTCAAGTGGGTCATGATGTACTTGGGACATTTTATTATTCATCTTGGGCTTTAAATATTGTGCATTTGTGATGCTAAAACATGAGCTAAAGTTACAACCTTAACATGTACTTTATTCATTATTGGACTTGGACAGATTCAGTGTCGGGCCTCTAATGATGGTCACGCTCCAATAAGAAGGCGGTCGATACCAGTAATTAACCTAACCAAAGTTAGGGTCAAATTTAATGGGAATACTGGGCTTCACTATAAGATTTCACTAATAATCATTCCTAGTATCTATAACTACAATCTTTAGATGTAAGGGGGGTTGACTCAATTACCTTAGGTAACATAATTTTGATCAGTGAATTACATGCAGGATGGTAACTTAAGTTCTTCCAACCCTCTTGTGAAGGTGAAGGTCAAATTTAACGATGGCGCTTGGTCGGCCACCATGGTGTGCCAACTAACCATTACCTATTGTCCCAGTCAACCTCCCCTTGGTCAGGTTTGGTCGATTAGATAGGAAAAAGATCAACTAAATCCTGTCATCTACTTTTCTTTTCCTATTCATTACTACCTTGGTCGGGATCGTGATAGTAGGCAGGGTTTGGTGTTGGCTACCACCAAATAAGATTAAGCATGAAGAGAAATAAAGAATACATGCAAAACCCCAATCATAGACATGTACAAAACCTAGGTCATCTCAAGTCAACTACCCATGGTTCACATAACCCCAAGCTGTAGGTGTTTAGCTACTCATGGCTAAAATAAAACACACAAAAATGCACATAATAGTCATAGTTGAGAGTTTCACTAATAAGAATAGAGAAGATAAGCACCACAAGTTGCAAAACCACAAGCTTGATTGATCAATAATGAGTACAAAGCAAGATTTGCAATTCCCAATATGGGTTTCCCAAAGAGAACAATAATCTACTCTAAAAACCTAAGAAAAGCTTGAAAATGTAATGGAGAAATATTTGTTGCTCAAACTCCCTCAAAAAACCTAATTTAAACTATTTATAGTATTTACAAAACAACCCTAGGAATTATACAGAAAAGACAGCTGGCATTTGATAAATTTTGTAGTTACGACTCGTAGGTTGGCCTATGAGTCATAGTCGGGGTCTCGTATCAAGTTGTTGGTATCTTGGACTGAACTAGTATGACCTATAGGTATGAGTAATTACTTGAGCCATGACTCGTATGTTGACTCATAGTCTTGGTCTTCAATTTTTGATCCAACAGTTTGGCTCTCTAATTCTTGCTATGAGTCCACCTACATGAGTCGTAGTATGTCTTATGACTCATAGGATGGGCTCGTAGGGGTGAACTTCACTTAGAAGATTTCTAATTTATGGTCTCTAATTCCTGCTAGGGCACAAACTATGACTCATAGCATGTGTTACGACTCGTAGGAGGGCTCGTATGACCTATGCTCTAGCAAAATATGCAACTTTTCTACAAAATCATACCAACCTAACTTTTCTGTAAGATTAACACAAAAGCACATCAAAACACTAATAATTCGCTCTAAGAACTGACATAATCCTATATTGTAGGCACCAAATGTGCTGTAATTTGACAGCACATCAACACCCTCAACTTAGAATTGTTGGTTGTCCTTAAGTGATGAGTCAATCTACGCGGACAAAGAGAAATACATAGAAGCTATATCAATGGCATAAACAACAGCTTATTTGGTTCAGGTACCCAATTACTACATTAAAAATAGGGTTGCTAAGTTATTGAGCAAACAAGAACTTCATAAGAGACTTGACAATCCAACTTTGACAAGCTAAGAAGCATCAATCGTCCACAATCACTGGTATAGTCATATGCTACTCAAGTAGTGCCAATTCCATCACTGGAAAGAAGTCCCTCATACTCACTCAAAAGAATTTAGAATTCAGGAACTAACACCATAGGCTTGCCTCTTTACTCATCTTCTTGCTTGGTGATAGAGTGGAGGTGGATCACTTAAGAAATTAAAGGCTTGTAACATAGACTCAAGGTGCTTTAGTGTGGCATTTCGGGCAAGTAATGACTAAAAGCTATCCTTGAATCATGTTTACCAACACTTTTTGCTTCCATAATCTAATCCCTCCTTGCTCACTTGCATTGAACTTTTCTCATGTCTTTCATTCTCTTGTTCGGTTGTGCCTTGATTTCAAACTCATTTTTGCTACTTTTTCTCAATTAAAGGCACTTTTCTTCTTTTCCTTCACTCGGTTCATGTTTTTTTCTTTCTTGCTTGATTTCTCAACTTACCACCTTATCATTTTTACTTTACCATAATAAAGGACACCCTAAACTTAGGCTTTTAGCTTTAGGTGAAGTACACAATATCTATGGATTAAACCAGGGCCACCAACCGCAGCCACCCTCAACTTAGGCCTTTGGCCTCAATCAAGGTTCACATGTTCAAGGATAAACTAGGGCCAATATCAAGGTATTTCATTAGACAACGTTAAACTATCAAGGTATCAAGAAAGAATGAGTACATGATAAGCTCAAAAATTTGGAAAAGGGGATTCTCTCACTTAACTGGTGGGTTATTTTAGGCTAAAAGTAGTTTAACTCAAAGAACAAAGGCCTAAGATCTTTTCCATATCCACCACATCACCAAACCAATTTTTAGAGTAACAAGGTAAGTTTTGTATTCATACAAGATGCATGAATGCAGCAAAACAAGCTCATAGCACACATGGTAATTGCATCCATAATCAAGATAGACTCACGATCATGCTTTCAGTCTCAGCTTACCTTCACAAGATCAGAACAAACATTGTGAGATACTCTTAGGTGTGAATGCATTAATACTCACAACCTTATAAAAATATTTTAGGTACCTAAGTTTTGATCAAAACATTGAAAACAACTCTAACAATAATGTATATGCCAATAGATAATTACTATTATGAAGTTACCTATTATCTACACTACCTAAATGTGCTGGTTCAACAGAAAAGTAAACATCCACAAGGAAAAAGAAGCAAGACAAGAAAATCTTAGGATCAAAAATAAGGGAAGTTATGGACTTGAGGCTACTCAGCCTTCACCTTAATCCATACTTCCACCACCCTACCAGAATAGGATACTTTGTCCTCAAAGTAACAACACAAAGAAAAGACCAACATACAAAAATATAACATAGATATATATACATTCAAAACTAACAAGTAACCAAAACTAATATCCAAAACCAACATAGAAACATTATCCAACAAGCAAATCAAAAAATCAAAATAAGAACAATGTTGTCTATCAAAAGTATAGAGTATTCATAAAGAAAAGTAAGAGTTGGGGTCAAAAGTTGTTAAACATCATAGTGCTCATGTACTAGTCTCGGGCTAGTCTGTCGGGTCCTGAGTCTGCCTTTCCTCCCTCTGCTAAAGTACCCTCTCAAAGTAGGGTGTCTTGTGCTCTCTCTCTCTCTCTCTGAATAGTCACCAACAAAAGTGACTCCTGTACCACCTCCTCAGGTATGGGCACCTCTTCCTCAGGTCTCGACCATTTTGGGGTTGGCTCTAGATCCATATGCCAAAGGGGCCTCTCCCCGTAGGTGTCCGGACTATCAGTGAGCCAATCAAATGACTCAGCACCTACCAGTGCTACCTCTGGTGGAACAGGGGATGCAAACAGCTGTAGCAAGTTAGCCTTGAACCTAGCCAACTCATCAGTCACCGCATTCGTGTCGATAGGCCTAGCACCCTCAAGCCTCTTCTGGAGTCTAGCCTCGAATGTATCGACCTATGCATCAATCGTTCGGACTCTATCATTAACTAAATCTTAAGAAAATGCCTACATCCTCTCCTCGGCATCCCAAATAGTCTGATCAATCAATGATTGGACCCGTGCTAATAACTCTCGCAACCTGCCCTCTACTACAGCTATCCTGTGCAATAAATCCTAAAAAGCAACAGCAGAGAAAAGAGGGTCAACCTGAAATATAGCTGCTACTAGTACTGGGGTGCTAGTGGATGGTGTAGACTTGATCTTGGCTGCCAATGTGGGCTCTGTAGTAGCCAAAGTAGTACTCGTAGGAGCTAGAGGTGAAGCTGGAACTTGTGTCTCGACCAAAAATAGCTTTGGGATAGCTCGAGATAAGGCCACTGGGTTCTCATTAGCCTTTATTAGGCTGGGATTAATAGTGCATGTGGCCTCTACATGAGGGTCTCAGTGTGGGTCAATAGGAACACCTGCTGCACTGCATAGTTGATAAATCAAAACTAGAAATGGCAGTGAGGTGCTCGTCTAAGATGCAGCCTCGTGAATTTGCTCTAAAATGATCTGGGCCCAATCTATGGCATACCCAGCTAGAAGGACGACCAATAATACTGCTCTCTCGAGGTGATCATATTATCCATAAAAGTTGGCCTAATATGCCAACGGATAATGGACCACCAGAACTTAGCTCGGAATGAGAGGTGGGCTTTTACTATAGGATTTATGTGGTTGCGACCCACATCAGCTCAACACCCACCTCACAAATCTGCCTAACGATCTACTGTACAAGCTCTATCCTAGCCCTGATGTCCTTCCCAGTCATCGCTATCCACATCTTCTCAATATGGCTATCGTACTCTAGGGTGGACTGAGGGGCTATATAAATTGGCCCAAACTGCACTCGTCAGATTATCTCCTTCGAGATATCAACTCTCCTCCCTTGGATTGTCACAACCCATAGCCTCGGCTGCTCAATTGGTCTTTTATTCTTTGGAAACCCCTGGCAAAGTGTAGCAAGGTACACTACATAGAACTCATGGACTATGTAAGGGATATATTTGCCCAATTGTTATATGGTCCAATGTAGCCCTTGCACATCCAGTCCGGGCACACTATCTAATCACGAGGCATTCAGTTAGGACTCCTCATAAAACTATTAAACTAGCTTACCTTGCCCTTTTGGATCCAACCCTTGGTTATATATTTCCTTCATTCTAGGGATGCACCATCTGTGTTCGGCTGGGGGCTAGGGGCTAGGACTGGACCTCCTCCTGCTGAGAAGTGCTCTATGACTTTTACTTTGACTCTATACCCGAGTATGAGGGGTTTATCTATGGCAAGATGCTACCTAACCCATCCCCGTTGCCATGTTGTTCCTCCTTTTCAGATTGGGAGGAACTACTCACCTCCATGGGTGTCTAAATTGTAAGTGCTCGAGTCTGAGGTCTATTGGCCTCCTAGTCTAACCTGACTCTGTGGACTTCCACAGAGCACTCAGATTGTTCGATGTCGGCGGACTCATCTTGCACCCTCCGCTGGAGAGCTTGATTGCCTATTTGTCTTTTAGAGGTATTTTATCTGCAAACAACCCACAAAGCAACATTTAAGTCCAAGATGTTTGATCCACTAAAATACTCTGAAAAGAACAAGAAACAAAAACAACTAAGTAATTATGCATTGATACAACTATAGATATGCTGGTACGTGCAGTTATGCCTCATAAGGTGACCTACAAGTCATATACTAGCCTTGTAGATACAGTTGTGCCTTTAAAATGCTTTTTGATCATAGATATGAGATGCAGTTACAACTCGTAGGTTGGCCTATGAGTCATAGTCCTAGTCTCGTACCTATTTCTAGAAACATTTTCAAAACATAGCAAAGTTTATAAGACCCACCCTACAAGTCGTACCAAATACTATGAATCATATGGGGGTCTCGTATGAGAAATATGAAGGTATTACAGGTGACTTATGCTTGCTACGAAGGGCCACTAATGACTCGTATAGGAACTTATAAGTCATAGGAGTGCCTCATAACTAAGCACAGAAGTCACCTACAATGCTTAAGTACTTCCCACACCAAGCACAAATTCAACACCAAATTTAACTTTATCATGCAAATAAGAGCAAAGCATGACTAAATGGCACATAATCAATTCCATATTAGCATCGACAATTTGAAACGACTATTATCCCTAAGAGTTAAAACCAGTTCAACCAAATGTAAAGCACACCAAAAGCAATCAACAATCTAAACTCATTATTGACATGTCTACAACATCCCAAGGAAGTGTAATCACCATTCACAATGATTCAATCAAACCCACATATTCAAGCATAGGAAATCACCCCCATACCACCTAAGGTGCAATTCTGACAACCATTCAAACCCTTCCGTGAGCAACACTAATACATTACCATCAAACACTACAAATATCGTACTCATAATCACCCAATCAAGCATTTCTAAAAAGTTCACTCAACAACCCAATTCTTTGAAGGCCTATAAACCCTAGGATATAAGTGTAGCCTAACAATCAATGTAAGGCATTTTTAAATATGATCAACTAGACTTATACTCATATAGGGAACAATGCTCATCGCCAAAGATTGAGAAATTAAATCAAAGAGATCACCAATCAGATTGAGAATTGAACCAAAGCAAAGAGGAGTGAAATTCATGTTGAAACCCAAAAACTTGATACCCTTGTCAGAATCCTTGCCGAAAAATGATGTTAGTAGTTAGAAATTTGGTCATAAAAATGACAAAGGTGATGGGAGAAGGTTTTCGATCACCTCTTAGGTTTTAAGAATTGAATTTAGGGGTCAAAAATAATTTTGACCCCTTTTATAAGCAAACTGGGCCAGATTTTAAAAACTACAAATCAGGGCTACAGGACCCCCACTACGAGTCACAGGTCATCCTACAACTTATAGGTCCTGGTCTCATACCCGACCATACACTTAGTAAAAATTTAGGAATCATACCTGGGCACTACAACCCCACTTACGACTCATAAGGGATCCTATGAATCACAAGGTTGGCTCGTAGCATATGTTCCAACTTCAGATACTTACTATTTCTCCTATGAGGCATGACTACTAGTCTAGTGAAGACTGTGACTCGTAGAATTGCTCGTAGGAGCTGCTCCAAGTCCAATTTTTTCAGATCTTCATTTCTTCTAATTCTTTCTTGCAAACCAAGTCTCAAAGCACAGAAATTCTCAAAATTATTACAATTGCATCAATGTCATCTAATTTAAAACAAACAACTACTACTACCCTATGTCTCAAATAAGAAAATAACCATCAAAATGCTTGGGTTGCCTCCCAAGAAGCACCTTGTTTAACATCATGGCCCGACTTTGTCATCTTTCTTTGTCAACTATCATAAAGTGTCCATACCTCACTTTTGCATTTCATTTGGGTGTTTCATTAGCTAATATCGAATACAACTTTTGCATCATTAACCCCAAACTGCAGCTGACCTGAATCCACATCCACTAGTACTCTCCCAGTGGCCAAAAAAGGTCTCCCCAAAATGATAGTAAAATCAACCAGAAAGATGAACTTATTGACTTTAACAAGCACATCCAAAAGGATTCCCTCTGGCTTTTTCATGGTTTGATCTTCCCTAAGCAACCTCATTCATGTCGGGGTAGGAGTACCAAGGCCAAGCTTTTTGAATACGGCAAGAGGCATTAAATTGATGCTTTCTTTTAAGTTGCATAATGCTCTTGCAAATTCAACATCACCATTAAAGCAAGGAATGGTGAATTCCCTAGGGTCCTCTCACTTTTGAGCAAGGCATTTAGTCATAACGCACTATATTATTGGAGTTCATGTGAGAACTTTTGGCTCAAGGTGCGTTTCTTGGTGACTAAATTCTTCATATATTTAGCATATACAGTCATTTTCTCCAATCCTTCAAGTTAAATTATCTTAACTTTTTCCATAGTTTGTTGTACTAGATTTGGCCCAAGCAAGGTGGTTTCACCCACATCAAACCATCCGATTAGCAACCTACATTTCTTTCTGTGCAAAGCTTTATAAGGTGCCATCTTAATGCTTGAACGGTAGCTATTATTATAGGCAAATTTAATAAGTCAAAAATGGTCCACCTAGCTACCTTTAAAGTCCAATGCACAACCTCATAACATATCTTCAAGTGTTTGAATAGTACGTTCTACTTGACTATTTGTTTGAGGGTGGAAAGTTGTACTTAAATTCACTTGTGTCCCTAAACTCCTATGGAAGGACTTCCAAAACTTTGTAGCGAACCCCAATCAGATATAATGAATATTTGGTCCCCATGTAGCCAGACTATCTCTTTGAGGTATAATTTTGCATATTGTTCAGCTGTATAATCAATCTTAACTGACAAGAAGTGTGCTAACTTCATGATTCTATCAACTATTACCGCTATGGAGTCAAACTTTTAAAATAAGCAAGGCAACCCAGTAACAAAATTCATATTCATCATATCCCATTTCTATGTTGGAAGCTCTATACACTACATATAACCTCCCGGCTTTTGGTACTCTACTTTGACTTGTTGACAATTCGGACATTGAGCAACAAATTCTACAAGGTCCTTTTTCATGCCTCCCCACCAAAACATTCCCTTTAGGTCATGATACATTTTAGTTGATCCTAGATGGATGGAATATCTTGAATGATGAGCTTCTTCCATTATCCTCCTTCGTAGTCTATTAACATCAGGCACACATAATCTATTTTGGCAATATAGTACTCCATTTTGTGTAAGTTTAAAGCCCTTCATCGTACACTAACTCACCTTTTCCTTTAGCTGTTGTAGAATAGGATCGTCGAACTACCTTTCTTTCACCTCTATTACTAATGAAGATTCTGGAGCATTATGCACAACAACCCCTTCCATTAGAGTTTCAAGAAGGCAAAATCCCAAACTGGCTAGTTGACATAGCTCTTTAGCCATTCCTTGATTTCTCATGGTCTAGTCACTAATATTCATGATTTCCTAATAACTCAGAGCATCAGCTACCATATTTGCTTTCCCCAGATGGTATAGTACGTTATAATCCTTTATTAGTTCTAGTCATCAACGTTGTCTTAAATTTAGGTATTTCTACTAAAAAAGTACTACAAACTCTTATGATTAGTATATATATCAACGTGAACCCCATACAAATAGTGGCGCCATATTTTCAGAGCAAACACAATCGCTACTAGCTCAAGATCATGCATTGGGTAGTCTCTTTCATGCGATCATAATTGTTGAGAGGCATAAGCAATTACCCTCTATGTTATGTTAGTACACACCCTAAGCCAACTCCTGAAGCATTGCAATATACTGCATACCCCTCGGTACCTTCTGGAAGTATTAGCACAAGTGCATAAGTTAGCTTATTTTCAGATCTTGTGAGCTCCATTCATACGTATCATTCCGTTAGAACTTAATTGCCTTATGCGTCAACTTTTTTAGAGGTTCAAAAATAGAAGAAAAACCTTCAATAAACCTCCTATAATAACCCGCCAACCCTAGGAAGCTTCAAACTTCTGTGGGTGTTTGTTGGCCTTGGCTAATCCTTCATGGCCTTTATCTTTTGTGAATCAACCCTTATTCCCTCATTGGATACAATATGACCAAAGAATGCCATTGTTTTAACAAAAATTCATATTTAGAAAACATGGCATACAATTATCAATCACGAAGAACTTGTAACACCTATCATAAGTGATTTGCATAGTCCTTATCTGATCTTGAATGTAACAAAATAACATCTATAAATATTATCACAAACACATCCAAGAATGGCTTGAGTACCCTATTAATCAAATCCATAAAACTACTAGTGCATTCACTAGCCCAAATGACATAACAAGAAATTCAAAGTGACCACAGCATGTCCTGAAAATTATCTTGGGTATATCTTTCTCCTTCACTATTACCTAGTGATAACCTGACCTCAAATCAACTTTTGAAAAGTATTTGGCCCCCTGTAGCTGATCAAATAAATCGTCAATCTTAAGGAGGGGTATTTGTTCTGAATTGTCGCCCTATTCTATTATCGGTAGTTGATGCATATTCTCAAGGTGCCATCCTTTTTACGTACAAATAATACTAGTGCACCCCAAGAGGACACACTAGGTCTTATAAAACCCTTCTCCAATAAGTCTTATAATGGCTCTGTTAATTCACGTAATTCTGTCGGAGCCATTTTATATGGAGGGATGGGAATAGGTTGAGTACCCGGAAGTAAGTCAATACCAAAATCTACTTCTCGTTCTGGAGGTAAACCTGGAAGATTTGTAGGGAACACATCAACAAATTTATTCACTACTGTAATTGATTGAAGAGCTGGTGACTCTACCTCCATATCCCTCACTCTAACTAAATGACCTATATATACCTTAGATATTATCTTCCTAGCCTTAAAAAGATAAACTTACCCTTTGGTGCCCCAGCATTGCCTTCCCATTCAAGAACTGCCTCATTTGGAAAGTGGAAGTACACTCTCTTAGTTCGGCAATCCTAAGTGGCATAGGAAGAAGCTAACTAATACATACCCATTATAACATCAAATTCCACCATTTCTAGCTCAATAAGGTCAGCCAATGTGTCACAATCACCAACAGCTACTACACAGTCATAATAAACCCTTCTATAGATAAATGTTTCACCAATTGGTGTAGACACTTCAAATGGTTTGTTCAATAATGTAGGTGTCCTCTTAAGCTTCCCAGCAACTAGATTCTATTGCATATATTTTGATCAAGATTTGAAATACAAAATCTAGAAAACTAAATAAAAATCTAAGACTCAAATCTTTCTGTTGTTGTCTTGGATCCACAATTAATCCTACGGATCCTTAGGATTGGTATATTCGTTTCTATCCTGTAGTTTGTAGTTACTTTTAATCAAGCCAAGTATTACAACTCTTTTTACCCATCATGTATGATAGTGTAGAACTAGGGTCAATTAATGCATATACATTATATGAAAAGATGGACAATGTACCTGTGACCACATCAGGTGAAGCTTCTAAATTTTGGCGACTCCCCAAAGCATAAGTGTGATTATGGACTCTACTAGAGCTAGTTGCTCCTCTAGCACCTCTGCCACGACTTATAGGTGCTTGCCAACCTTGACCTAATGAAGGAATAGATGATGATGATACAACAGTTGACCCAGTAGGATTTGCTATATCACCCATTTATCTTCCCATGCAATCTTTTGATCGTGTACCCGACATACCACACCAATAACAAGCATTTGTCCCAACACGACATGTACCTGAATGGCTTCTCCCACATTGTTTGTAAGGCTACCTAGGAGTCATTTTCTAGCTGGCCAAATATCCTATGGTCTGTGTACATTGTCCCTTACTTCTTTGACCAAACTGATTACTTCTAGACCCTTGGGGTTGTGGTGGAGCACTAGCTGTAGAGTAGGAGGATGATAGCCTAGGTCGTCTATTAGGGAACTGAGGCCTAACCTCACCTTAGGATGGTGTAAACTACCCCTGTCACAACCTAAACCTAGGGTTTAGACGTAACTGGTGAATGGGGAACTCAAAGCAACCCCAAATAAACCTTAAAGCATATCATTCTTGGTCGCAAAAGCCAAAAGCAATTAGAATGATAATAAGAGATAAATGTAAACAAGGAGAAACTGGGACTAAGGATAAACTTCCATATCATAAACATCAACAGTTAATAGAATCAAGCTCATAGCATAGATACGTAATATGTCCAACAACACCACTACAACATAGATAAGAGCGGGGGCCAAGATAAAGCAACCGGGCTCACCCTCATAGTCAATACGTAAGTAAAAGAGAGAAAGTCTTAATACAAAGCAATAGATCATAAGTAACATCCCTAGAATGCAGGACTCACCAATAAGCTTGATAGAAGTCATACTAGACACGTGGAGGAGGAGGATCAAGCTACACTTGTTCCTACATGGTGACATTATGTAAGCATAGAGTATGCGTTAGTAGATTTAAATGTACTAAGTATGTAGGATGCAATTCAACAAGAGATAGATATCATAGACAGCATAGGTAATCATGAGCAATAAATAGCATACAAATAATATGGCATGTATGAATGATGCTTGAAGTAAACCATGCTTATATAGATCATAATACGAGTGTAAAGAGTGACCATTATAGTGCAAGTCAAGGCCTACCACCCATTGGATAAGCGCATCAGGTACAAACCCCTTCATGAGGTTGATGGAGTACAAACCCCACACCGTGGTTGAAGGAGTACAAACC
The DNA here is from genome assembly GCA_025642045.1 of Solanum sejunctum. Classification (NCBI taxonomy): domain Eukaryota; kingdom Viridiplantae; phylum Streptophyta; class Magnoliopsida; order Solanales; family Solanaceae; genus Solanum; species Solanum sejunctum. The sequence continues at coordinate 36,061 of JAOTQJ010121906.1, forward strand.
CCCCATTAAGGTTGACAGAGTACAAACCCCCCATCAAGATTGATTGGTAACAACCCCAAAAAGGTTACCTAGGCCTACATCCCATGAGCTAGGCAACCAAGCTACCAACCACTCGATAGGTTACCCGGGCCTACAACCCCCCGAGCTAGGCTTGGATATCCCCAACACTATATAGAGATAATATCATATATATATATATATATATATATATATATATATATATATATACACACACTCCTTTCATCATCATACATATACATTTCTTTTCATCATCATCCCATCATCATATCATCATCATATAGTCATTTAACACATAAGACATACATTGGACCTTCAATTCCTCAAGAATCCATAACCAAACAGTTTATCAAACACTTAGAGGGTGTGTAGTGCTAGTGTAAAACCATGCAATTCAAGAGTGAAATCATGCTAGAAAAATCAGTGTAAAGCCATCAATATACTTGATAACACCCTCAAACAATATACATCAAGATACTTTATTAAATCTCACTATAGATCTTAGATTAATAGCTCTAAATATAGTAAAATAGCCACAAATTTCATAAACCCAACATACTGTGTAGTGAATTTCATAACGAATAATACTCATGAATAAATCAACTTTAAATCATGCAATTTTGAGTAAAAGAACTCAGGTATCATGGTTGAACGAAACCCGTGAAAGAAATTCACATACCTTAGATTTGGAGATGAACTTGATGAAAATTGGAGATGGAGACTTGAAGCTTGAGAGGAAATCCTTAGATTCGGAGAGGGTTTTGAGACTTGTGTTTAGAAGTAAAATATTTGGATAAGTGTTTGAATGAGTATTAGGGAATGTTTAGAATAATATGAGGGTGAAAAATGGTTTAAGCATAGGCATTTTCACATTTTGAAACGCTTGGGCCTAAGACTTAAAAGTCTTGAACCGAAGTCAAAACTAGCCAAAAACTTACACTAGTCCGCTCCAGGGGCGCGAAAAGCACTCTGAATTCATTTTTTAAAAAATTGAAATTTCTAATCATTTGCTCTTAAATCGAGGTTAAACCCATTTTCCACTTAACATGAACCCCTGAACAAGAATATGAAGTTGAATTTTCGATATTGCGCATAGATTTTGAAATATATGGAAATTACAATTTTGGGCTCTTCCGAGGCACATTTTTGGGCACTTTTTTTAGGTCGTTACAATATCTCCCCCTTGGAAACATTCGTCTCTGAACATCAAAGAGATGTATATGAGAGGCGCAAACATGACAAATTTTAGCCCACATCAAAATGCAATAATGCACTTAAATATCATTTCAAAATCTCATCATAAGTGTAAAATCATCACAAACTTAGTCAATTTAAACATGAACTTATGCAATGACATGAGAGCTGAACTTAAGACTTGGGATCATATAAAAGACTTAGATCAATACCTTAGGCTTGAGTAGAATGGAAAAGGTAAGGATATCGCTTTTGGATGTCCGTTTCGGCCTCCAAAGTAGCACTTTCAACTTGTTGATTCCTCCAAACGATCTTAACGGAAGTGACCTATTTGTTTCTTAATATCTTCACTTGCCTATCTAGGATCTGAACCAAAACCTCTTCATATGTCCAATTAGCTTCAACAATATCCACAACATCAAGAGGTATTATAGTATTCGAATCACCTACACATTTCCTCAATATAGACATATTTCCTCAATTAACTTTTCTATAATCATTCTAACCTTTTCAAGAGCCTCAATAATAGATCTGGTCCTAAAAAGGCCACGTCACCAACCTTAAACCACCCTACTAGTGATCTATAACGTCTACCATAGAGGGCCTCGAAAGGAGCCATACCGATGCTAAAATGATAGCTATTGTTGTACACAAACTCAATCCATGGAAGATGATTATGCCAACTACCTTTAAGCTCCAACACAGACTCTCTAAGCATATCCTCAAGGTTTATGATGGTTCTTTCGACTTGGCCATCCGTATGAGGGTGGAAGGCCGTAGAGAGCTTAACTCTAGTACCAAGACCTCTTTGAAAGGACCTCCAAAAGTGTAAAGTGGATTGTGCCCCACGATCTGATATGATGGAAAAAGGAACTCCATACAACCTTACCAAGTCATGAATGTACAACCTTGCATAATCTTCAGCCCCAAATGTGGTTTTAACAAGTAGAGAGTGAGCCAATTTTGTCATACTATCAACCAGAACCCTAATAGAATAAAAACCCTTTCTAGTCATTGGTAACCCAACTATAAAATCCATCTTTATCTCTTCCCACTTCTAAGTAGGAACCTCAATGTATTGGGTTAAGCCACTAGGCCTTTGATGTTTGGCTTTGACTAAAAGACAAGTATGACAACCGAAAACGAATTTGGCAATGTCCCTCTTCATGCCACCCCACCAATACACATCCCTCAAGTCTCTATATATTTTGGTGGAATCGAGGTGGATAGAATAAGAAGAGTTATTGGCTTATCAAGGATCTTTTCTATCAAACCATCAACACACGATACACATAACCTACCTTGGTACCTAAGGCCACTATCTCCCCCTTGGGAGAAAACATCCACCTTGCGCTCTTTCACTAAGGCCTTCAATTCTAACAAGGAGGGATCAAGATCTTGCATTGCCATCACCGCATCAACCAAAGAAGACTTACAATAATCAACAACAACCACACCACTATTACCATCCTTTTCCAACCTAACTCTTAATCTAGCCAATCGATGTACCTCCCTGGTCATCGCCTTCTCACTACCATCAACATGAGCAAGGCTACCCATGGACACCCTACTCAAGGCATCTACCACCACATTTGCATTACCGGGATGATAATGCACACTCATATCATAGTCCTTAAGAAGTTCTAACCATCTTCTTTGCCTCAAGTTGAGATCCTTTTGAGTAAAGACACAATGAAGGCTCTTATGATAGGTGAACATGTCAACATGCACCCCATACAAGAAGTAACGCCAAATGTTTAATGCAAATACAATAGCGGCTAACTCTAGATCATGGGTAGGGTAGTTTCTTTCATGTACTTTCAGTTGTCTAGAAGCATAAGCTATGATCTTACCATTTTGCATCAACACACAGCCCAAACTAACCCAGAAAGCATTAGAATACACCACAAATCCCTCAAAGCCATTCAGTAGTAACAATATAGGAGCGGACACAAGCTTGTCTTTTAATGTTTAGAAACTCCTTACACATTAATCGGATGACACAAACTTGGCCTTCTTTTGAGTCAATTTTGTCATAGGGGAAGCAATAGAAGAGAACCCATTCACAAACATTCGATAATAGCCTGCTAAGCCCAAGAAACTCCTAATGTCCGAAGGGGTCAATAGTCTAGGCCAATTTCTAATCATATCGATCTTCTTTGGATCCACCTTAATACCATCCGCCGATAGCACATATCCTAGGAAGGCGACCTCCCTCAACCAAAATTCACACTTTTCATATTTAGCATACAATTTCTCCTCCCTCAATCTTTGTACCACAACCCTCAAATGAGCCCTATGCTCCTCCTCGCCACGAGAATAGATCAAAATATCATCTATGAAGACCACAACAAAGGAATCAAGTAGGTCTTAAAGACCCTATTTATTAGGTCCATAAAGATGGTTGGTGCATTGGTCAACCCAAAAGACATCACCATAAGTTTCTAATTCTCATACATAGTCTGAAAGTCCGCCTTGGGAATATTACACTGCCTCACTTTTACTTCATGACACCCAAACCAAAGATCGATCTTAGAGAAATGGCTAGGCCATTGCAATTGGTCAAACAAATCATCAATCCTTGGAAGTGGATACCTATTCTTGATGGTGACCCTATTGAGTTGCTGGTAGTCAATACACATCCTCAATGACTTATCCTTCTTTTTCACAAACAACACTTAGGCACTCCAAGGTGTTGTCTAGGTCTAACAAATCCCTTCTCCAATAAGTCCCTCAATTGTTCCTTCAACTCTGCCGGGGCCATACGATAAGGGGGAATAGAAATGGGTTGAGCATCGAGAAGGAGGTTTATGCCAAATTCTATTTCCCTTTCAGAGGAACACTGGGAAGGTCATTTGGAAAGACATCAAGAAACTCATTTACAACTGGAACTGACTCTAAAGGAAGGACTTTAGACTCCACATCCCTAACCCTTACAATATGGTAAACATAACCTTTAGAGATCATTACAGGCTTTAATGTAAGAGATGAATCTACCTTGACCACCACATCTTGACTTTCCCACTAAATGATGGCTTAATTTGAAAATTGGAATATGACCCAACAGGTTCTACAATCAATAGAAGTATAGTATGCATGCAACTAATCTATCCTAAGAATTATATCAAAATCAACTATGTCTAACACCACAAGATCACAAGGCAATATTTTATGCAAGATGCAAATAGGACAACTTTTGTAAACTTTTCTAGCAATAATAGTACACCAATAAAAGTAGACACCTCATATGACTCGCGCAACAACTTGGGGTCAACATGGAACTCTTGGGCAACAAAAGGGGGTAACAAAAGAAAGAGTGACACCCGAATCAATAAATGCATACACATCAAAGTCAATGATTTTTAACATAATAGTAACAACACCGAGAACTTCATCAATCCATTGGATCCAATGCAAAGAAAAGAACCAGTTTTGCCTTGGGGCATTATCTTGTCGATTACCTCTCCCCAATGGGACCGTATTAGCACCTTGTGGATGAACCTCCTTACCCTTGTTGCGGTTTTAAGGGCAATCTATCAACTTATGCCCTATCTTCCCACAACCATAACATGCACTATATTCCTCAAACATGGGCCACCAAGACTCTTACCACACTTCTGACACACATCAATAGGAGCCACACCCCTTATATTTTGGGCCCTCGAAAGATCATTTGTAACCTCAAATGCATGAGTAGGCCTTTGGCATTGGTGGAACCAGACATTCTTTTGTAACTTAACCTCAAAACGGACCCTCTTGGCCTCATGCCCCCTTCTCTTCCTCAATTTCTCCTCTTCTATTTGTTCGGCATTGGTCATCAAATGTGAAAAGTCCATGTTACTAATTAACATGGTGAATCGTCATTCTTCACTAACCAAGTTGGAGACACCCATAACAAATTTGTTCATTCTCGTCCATGAGCCAGCAATCAAGTGAGGAGCAAACTTTGAAAGATCGGTGAGCTTAAGGGCATACTACCTCACACTCATGGACTCTTGTCTTGAATTTATAAATTCCACCAACTTAGCTTCCCTAAGTTCAAGAGGGAAGAACTAAGTAAAGAAGGACACCTTGAAATCCCCCCAAAGTACCACATAGTTGACTCCCTTTTGCTCCTTCCATTGGTTGTACCATATTTGTGTTATCCCCTTGAGTTGGTAGGCCGCTAACTCCGCCTTATCCTCTGGCCTCACACCCATGATGGACAAAATTTTTTAGACCTCATCAATGAATCTTGGGGGTCCTCACTCACCTTCGTCCCATGGAATTCCGGGGGATTCATTCTCATGAAGTCTCTTACCCGAGAGGCCACTATGGGAGCATGAGGGGCTTGGACCCCTTGGTTGGATTGATTAGCAAATACTTGTCTAAGAAAGGTGAGTGCAACCCTAAGCATTCCATTGGCCACTTTATCTTTGGGCATGCGGACTTATCTTCCCCTCGTATTAGGCATGATCAAGCATAACAAAGAACAATTGTTATAGGGGGAAAGCTTACTTTAACTCTATAGCACAACATAGAACATGAAGAAGGGAAACATTTCCTAAAGCATCTCATAGAGTCTTACTCATAGTTGTGGTGCACAACAAAAACATGAATAAGACTTTAACCAAAGCTGAAATAACCCCAAAAAGTGCCCGAAAATGTGCCTCAAAAGTGCACAAAATAATAATTTCCTTATATCTCAGAATATGTGCATGATATCAAAAATCTAACTTCATATTCTTTATCATGGGGTCATTTTAGTGGAAAATGGGTATAACTCTGATTTTAAGAGAAAACGATTAGCAATTTCAATTTTTAAAATTTTGCTTATCTAGTGTTTATCTTTCTACGATGTGCCTCCATCGTGAATATTTGTAAATTAAGCCTCCACGACAGGTCCACATCATGGACCAGACATAGACTTATGTAAATTCTACCCAGTTATTTTTCTTGAACTCAACTCTCAAAACCCTCTCCGGATCTAAGGATTTCCTCTCAAGCTTCAAGTCTCCATCTCCAATCTTCGTCAAGTTCATCTCCAAAGCTAAGGTATGTGGGTTTGTTTCATGGGTTCCTTTCACCCATGATAACCAAGCTCTTTTACTCAAAATTGAATGATTAAAAGTTAATTTTTTTCATGGGTCTTATTCATTATGAAATTCACTAGACACTACGTTGGGATTATGAAATTATGACTGTTTTACTATGTTTGGGGCCATGAATCTAAGCTCTATGGTGAGGATTGATGAAGGGTCTTAATGTAAATTGTTTAAAGGTGTTACCAAGTATCCATTAATGGTTTTACACTGATTTGTCTAGCACGGTTCCACTCTTGAATTGTCTGGTTTTCCACTAGCATTACACACCCTCTAAGTGTTTGATAAAATATCCGGTTATGGATACTTGAGAAATTGAAAGTCTAATGTATATATTATGATTTGAATGACAAAATGATGATAAAATGATAACATGATGGTGATTAAATTATTATGAAAGTAAATTATGAATATGATGACTATATGATAACAAAAGGAATATGTGAATATGATGACTATACAATGATGAGAAGAATGTATGGCTAAGATGACTATATGATGATGAAAGGATTACATATG
>JAOTQJ010121907.1:0-10566 GCA_025642045.1 Solanum sejunctum
AGTTTAAAGAGCCATTTTGCTTTATTCCATCATACTCCAAAGCCAAAAAATAGTCAATCTTTGGCTTCATCCGAGATATCTGAATATAGAAAATACAATAAAAAGTGAGTTATAAAATCTGTTATGAGCTATTTTTCAAATTTGAAAATTATATGATCAAAAATTAATTTTCAAATAAAATGAAAAATTATTTCAGAAAAAGTGAATAATTAAAAAAAAAAAAAGAGAGAGAGCAAGGATTGAAGGAGATTTACGATCTAGGAAATAACTAGAGCAACGGAAACCAGCTCATCAACATGATGAAAGATACTACACAATTATGATCTATGAAACCATAGCTACTTAATAATTATGATCTAAACTATAGTTATTCATGACAATTCCTCATATTTTTATTGCTACATATCTAAAAATGAGATATACATATAATTAAAGAAATACGTGTTTTGTATTAAATTGAATAAACTTTTATTTTCAATTTTAACCTTGTCCTTTTTTTTAAAAAAAAACTTTGGGAGATTTCATTTGGAGGCAAATATATAATTTTATATTTCTTATTTCTTTTCATAAACAAATACAAATAATTGATTTTAAAAACTTGAGTTTTAAATAGTACTATATAAAATCGTCATATAAAGAAAGAAGAGTCCAAATGTACGAAAACAAGAAAAAATGAGAACCAACAAAATAGATAAAAACTTAAATTAATAATTTGCGTATATATATCACTAAGTAATTAGCTCACTCTTCGTGCGGTTATAAATAGTCTATTAAGTTTATAAATTTTAATATTAAAATAATTAAAATATTCTAAAGTTATTAAGCTTTTTCCATATAAAAAATTTAACATTGTCATATTATCTCAAAAACTTCTATTAATGTAATATTGCAAAAATCCTAGTTATCTTCAAAAATATTTTTGGATTATAACATTATTTCTTAATATAATTGACTTGTCAATAATGTTTGAACTCTCTAAATTGAATATTAAATTATTACAATAGCCACAACTTAAAATTCAATGTAATATACTTTTTATATTTTGTATTATATTTATTTAATTATATTATATTACATTGAAAGCAGAAAATTTTTCACATTGAAGGACTGTTACTTTTTCGCAATGTTGTGATTTTTCAAGAAGTTGTGACTTTTTCTAAGAGTTGTGCCTTTTTTAAAGGATTATTGCTTTTTCGAAGGGTTGTGACTTTTTCCAAGAATTATGACTTTTTCTAAAGTTTGTAACTTTTTTGAAGGATTGTGACTTTTTCAAATAGTTGTGACTTTTCTAAAGAGATTACTATAATACCCCAACTTACAAATCAATTTAATATATTTTAAAAGTGGATAATTTTCTATAAAGATTGTGACTTTTTCAAAGGTTATAGTTTTTTCAAAGACTTGTAACTTTTTCAAATAGTTGTGACTTTTTTGAAAAATTATGAATTGCGAATTTTTCGAAAGATTGTCTTTTTCGAGAAGTTGTGACGTTTTCGAAAAGTTATGAATTTTTCCTCGAGTTATAACATTTTGAAGGGTTATAACTTTCCCGAAGGATTATGACATTTTTGAATGATTACGACTTTTTTGAAGGGTTTTTCAAGAAGTTGTGATTTTTTAGGAAAGTTATGATTTTTCAAGAAGATGTGATTTTTTTAAAAAGTTGTGACTTTTTTTAAAGAGTTATGACTTTTTCGAAAGTTTGTGACTTTTTTGAAAAGTTGTGGCTTTTTTAAATAGTTGGGACAAGCTAAAGTACCGATTAATTAGAAACGATGTCTTTCGAATTTCGTTAACGTCTATTGTATTATTTAATTAATTGTTAAATATTAAATTATTTTTAAAAAACAAATAAGAATTATGTGAGAGTGTTATATAGGCGGGCCTAACATTCTCTTTTTATATGATACTAGATGGCTCGTGCCCGTGCAAGACATGGGCATTTGTCGATAGTAAAGAAATCACTACAACGAAGTTAAAATTATATGGAACAAATTTCATATTAATACACTGATAAAGGTTGTTAGAAATATGAACATTCTACACAGCTTATACTATTACATTGATAGCTTGACAGAAGGACTAAAATTGGAAATGTGAGTTGCTGCAGCTGTAGTTGGTTGTAGCTAGGGAAAAGAAGAGAAAGTGTTCAAAGTTACAAAAGTTGTAAAGTCATTTTTCAAACGTAAAGAGGACATGAATTTCTAAGATGTATGAAAATTGTAGGGCGAGATACAACGAAGAGGTATAATTGCAATTACCTTTATTGCACATGTATAGAAGTGAGAAAAACACATAGATACAATCCAAAAAAATAAGTGACCTTGATGTGGAACTTGATTTATCTGTAAGTATTGGAATAGGTACTGATTAGGCACAATATATGATAACCACCACCAAAATTAGAAGCTGATATTTTCATGCCGATATGTGAATAAATACATACATACATGGTAAGAGTACAAGAAATATGACAAAAAACGAAAAGTCTCATGCTGAAACAAAAAGACAAACATAAAAGTTATTCAAACATCTATTAAGAGAATTAATGACTTCTACTGATGGTAATAGGAACATGTATGTCACACGCCCAGTACGGCCAAGGGCGTGCTCGTGCTTTGCTGATGTCTCGGGGCCTTCTCCATTGTCTGCATGATTTCAATTCACGTGAATCGATCCACGCGACTGACCTCTATTACAGGTCTAATGATAAGAAAAGACCTTCTGAATCAGATAAACACCAGCAATTCAAATAACCATAAGTACCTGGAGGAACACATGGATCGATCAGATATGCTAACGTTCTTAGCAGACAACCCCCATTTGTTTTAATTGAGAGAGCGTCTGCTAATAATCCACAAGATGGTCCCCTCTGTTCTTATTAACTAAATTTATACACGGAAACTCAAAAATCAACCTAATACCCACTTAATCTATATTTGTTGGTCTAGCAGAACTCTATAGGAGTAAAATTTACAGAGTATGAGGAAGTGTAATTGTCATCAAATATATATAAAATATAAGACAACTTATTTTGAATTCTTAACAGACTCATGAAGGATCGTTTTGCACCATTTTGATAAGATATAATGGTTGCTTGTTATCAATTTAGATTAATAATATAATGACAGCCCAATTTTAATTTTACAGGCTTCTGAAAATGATACTTGCTTTATTGCTGAAAAAGATCAATATTGTGACTACAAGTGGCATGTATGGCTCTATGACGCTATGTTTTTTCTAGCTATATAATGCAAATTTGTTCTACTTAGTATATTATAGTTTGTAAATGTGTGTTCAAGAATAAATTGAATTCTAATTACTACAATAAGAATTTAACAAAAAAAACTTAGAAATCAGATGTCTAACCTGGACGAAATCCAAATTGAGTGAAATCTTAGGCGTTGTACTAAATATCAATAGCACAGCTTCTTTTACGGTCCACTCCTGATTTCATTATGCTTTACCCAAGTGGTTATATAGCAGCAACGGACATCAGAATATGAAGATGAACTTTAACAATACAATCAGCAGCACTATCCAACAATGTATATTTTCATTCATTAATTAAAAAAATTCAATCTAATTCTCTGATATATATACATCCAATTAGTAGGTTCGAAAATAAAGTAAATTTGTCTGTTCATTTATATCAAGTCAGACCCAACACATGCAAGACGAAATTTAAAAAAAATGTTCATTTCTGTAAAATTTTAGAGAGGAAGATTGAGAAATTTTCTATATCCTATTCATAAGTCTATACCAGTATATATACAAGCTGAAATGTACAACGAAAGAAGAAACCTAATTATTCCCTATACATTTGTCCTATTTTTATTGTTTAGCTATCTGACAGAAAATAATAAATAATATACTCTCATGTGCTAAGTCACATGAGAAGAAATCTTCTCTTTTCCTTTGTTGTGTTTCTCACTATTAGTAATGATTTTATTTATGTTCTTTACTCCCACATTCCCCCTCAAGTTGGAGGGGAGTGTCATGACCCTAACTTGCCAAGAATAGATTTGTGCAATGCCCCAGAAAGTGATTTAGTGAAGAGATCAGCCAACTGCTGAGACGATGACACAAATGAAAGAGTGCCTAGAAAGATATTGTTGACGGACAAAATGGCAGTCTAATTAAACATGCTTTGTTCTTTCATAAAAATCTAGGTTACGAGGAATATGAATTGCAACTTAACTGTCCGAGTAAACTAAAATCGAAAGAGAAATTGAGGCGGATAAATCATCCAAAAGGCGTACCAATCATGTAAGTTCAACAGTGACCCACCATATAGATCGATATTTTACCTCCGCGGAGGAAAGGGAAATAGATACTTATTTCTTTGATTTCTAAGAAATCAGAAGCTCCTCTAAGTGTGGCAAAAAAATCCACTAACAGATCTACAAGATTCCTTACAAATGGACCAATCTACATCACAAAAAGCTAGTAAAAAGAAAGATAGATTAGAGGAGAGGAGTATCCCTTGGCCCAGATCTTGCAGGGACTTCAAGACTCTTAAAGCGGCTGAATAGTGAGACAAAGTAGGATTATGTATGTATTGACTCAAAACAAGAATAGAGAAACAGAGATCAAGTCAGATATGGGTTAAGTAATTCAATTTACCCACCAAGCATCGATACAAAGTAGGATTTGTCATGATAGGACCATCATCTTCACGAAGCTTAGAATATGGATCCATAGGTGAAGTAATCAGAGGCAAATCAAATACATCAAACTCTTTCAATATGTCTAAGGTAAATTTTCGTTGACTCACAATAAAGCCTGGTCTTTCGTGTATAATTTTCATGCCAAGAAAATAATGAATGCTCGCCAGATCATTGATTTTAAACTCTGAATGAAGAATGTGCTTGGTATCTTCAACATCCACCAAATTGTTCCCAGTTAAGAGAATATCATCAACATAGACTGTTAAAATAGAAATGACATTTTCTGATTTTTTAAAGAACAAGGAGTAGTCATTCATAGATGAAGAGTACCCTTTGAAACTTAAAGCCCATGCGAGACGAGCATACCATTGTTTGGAAGCCTGCTTAAGACCATAAAGTGATTTTCATAGAAGACAGACATACTTAGAAGTAAGACCACAAGACCTGCTGGGAATCTCATGTAAACCTCTTCTTGTAAGTCATTATGCTGAAATGCATTATTGACATCTAATTGAGAAACAGACCAACCTTTTTTTGCCACAAAAGTGAGCAAACACCTGATTGTAGTCTTCTTCACAACAGGTGAAAAGGTTTCTATTTAATTAGTGTATTCTTTCTCTTTGAATGCCCCCCCGACCACTAACCTAGCTTTAAGCCTTTCAATACTCCCATCTGATAGGTGTTTGACTTTTTAAACCCATTTTACAAGGCAAAGCCCTTTTTCCTTTCGGCAATTTAACCACATTTCATGTGTGGTTGTCCTGTAATGCCTATATTTCTGATTCCATGGCATGAACCCAACCCGGATGTTAAGAGGCTTGAGTATAGCTAGTAGGTTTTGTAAGAGTGCATCTGGACTGCAAAATATGTTGATAGTTGACATATAGAGAAGTAAAAGAGTACATTAATGATTTTTCTATACATCCAAAATAAACTTTGTCTAGATCAGTTAACATGATTCCATTGAAAATATAGTCCTTTAAATATGATGGAATATTGAAAATTATTCTTCTTCTTCTTGATGGGATAGATGATCGAGCAACAGGGGAAATAAGAACTGAAGAAGAAGAGGGATGAGGATCGGACTGATGGATTACTGGTGTACTAGTAATAGAGAAAGTAGGAGACTGAAAATGACTGGTCCTGTAAACAATGAATCTGATTGAATGATGGAGAATATGGGATCAAAAGAGCTTGGGTAGGCAGGCAAAATTGGTTTAGGGGAAGATTTAGAAGAAGCAAAAAGGTAGTAGTCTTCATAGAATTTGATATCTCTAGAAACAATGACTTTCTTTATTTCTAATTTTAGCAACTTATAACCCTTTTGATACAAAGGATACCCCAATAGCACACAAGCTTTTGTCCTTTCATAAAACTTGTTCCTTCCCTGAATTAGAGTAGAAACATAACATAGGCATCCAAAGTTTCTTAAGTAATCATAATTGGGGATTGCTTAAAAAGTACTTTAAATGGTGATTTTTCTTTGAGCACACTCGAAGGCAACATGTTGATTAGATGTGTTGCAGTTAAAACACACTCACCCCAGTAGCAATAGGTACTTTAGATTGGAACATGAGAGCCCTCACTATTTCTAATAGGTGCCTATGTTTCCTCTCTACAATCTCATTTTGTTGACAGGTTGTTGTACATGACATCTGATGAATGATTCCCTTAGATTCAAGAAATGTTGATTCCTGTGATCCCTTTCCTAAGTCAAAAGCATCATTAGATCTTATCACTTGAGCTCTAACATCAAATTATCTTTCCACTATAGCAAGAAAATTCTTAAGCATGGAGAAAGCATTACTTTTACAACTCAACAAAAATGTCCAACACTCCTACTATAATCATTAACTATAGTGAAATTTTTTTTTGAATACATTATAAGTACTAGATCTATATGGCCCCCATACATCAATATGTATCATTTGAAAAATTCTTTTGGTCTTGATTTTACTTACAGGAAAAGGTAATCTTGCTTGCTTAGCTTTAGGACATACATCACAAGTAAAATTATAATTTGAAACATAATGAAGGAAAGGTAAATATTTCATTGCTAAAAAATGAAATATGTCCCAATCTAACATGTCAAAGCTTTACATCTGAGACAGCTTTGACATTAGCATAAGTAGAAACTGAAGCAGACTATGACTGGAATTGTTTCCTTTAGGAATAGAAAATAAACTAGTATTGAAAAAAACCTTCGATTGAGAATTAGTGGGTTCTAAAAGTATAGCCCTCTCTAACTTCATCAAAAACTTGAGGACTCTTCACTGAAAGACCCTGCAATAGATACCCACTAGATGTAGATAGGATATAAAAAATATATTGATCACATAACTTATGCATAGATAATAAGTTATACTTAAAATTTGGAACATAAAGAACGTTGATTAATGAGGCCTGGCAGAGTGGAGATACTCTCTATATCGATAGCACTAACCTTGAAAGAGTTAGGTAGACTAATGTTCAAAGGCACAAGGATAGGAGTCAAAGACAAGAAAGAATTGAAATTATAACACACATGCGTTCAGAAGTACCTGAATTATGATTCAGATATTTGATTTTAGATTATTAAAATAACAATCCGAGTATTTCAAAATAGTATCAGCTACAGTAGAAGAATTGAATCTTGTGTTGCTTGATTTTGCCATGTTGCTTTGTACAAATTCACTATTTTGAGATCTGGTCCCTATCCTATTATTGTAGAATATTGATATTGCTAGCTTCATTTGTCTTCCCAAGCATGTGTTCATCCTCTTTAATTGTAGCTATTGCGTTTCCTTTCACTTGTGCCTGAAAATATTTTGGATTAGTTAGTAAACTTAAAATCATCTGGAAAGCCAATGAGTCTGTAGTAATCTTTTTGAATGTGCCCTATCTTTCCACGGTAGGTTCAACTGACATTGTTGTGGTTTAACAAGTTTCTACTCATTATTTCCAAGTTTCTGAGATGAAATTGTTGGCTTTGGTGGTTGATTTATGAACCTCTGAGGGCTTTTTCCATGTTGTTATCATGAAGGATGCAAAATCTGCCATCAATTGTGCACTAGGTTGCTTTCTTTGCCCAGTTTCCAATAAAACAGAGTCGGTATTAAATTGTGCATTTGCATAAGCTTCTCTTTGATTTTCGTCCAATAATAAAAGAGAATAGAAAAAAATCATGCTAGGTAAAGGACTCATCATGAGTATGTTACCTTTTGCTTGTCCATAAGCATCATTTAAATCCACATAAAACTGTATCTACCAAGGATTTGGTCAATTTATCCTTTCCTTGACACACACAGGTACAAATGCAGTAAATAACCAAGTTAAGTGAGTCCAATTCATCCCCTAAACATTAAGCTTCATAACATATCCTGATATGTTACTATTTCTTTGTACTAAACTTGAGATCTCCTTTTGCAGTCCCAGAATTCCTTAACAATCTTATAATAGATAACACTATCACCAATCTCCTTCATAAGGGCATTTAATAACTAATATATGACCATATTGTTACAGCAACTCCATTGTTCATACTCTGGAGTAGTTAGATCTGGAGCTTTACAATCTCTATTGATAAAATCGAGCTTCTTTTTTGTGGATAAAGCTATGAGAATCGATCTTCTCCAGCTTGCGAACCTCTACCATCAAATATGAAGTTCACTAGGTTTATTCCTGGTGAATCTGGGGGTTTAAGAAATAAGGGTGATTGCTATTGATTCCCACAATAATTGCGGGAGTTGTGGTTTGAGCATTAGTGATTTCTTCAGCCATTTCCTATCAAATTGACTGACAGAAAATTGATAAAAGAAAATGATGTTGAAAATTTTGAATTAAGCTATTGCTCTGATAGCATGTAAGATTTTAGAGAGGAAGATTGGAAAATTTTTTATATCCTATTCACAAGTATGTACCAGTATATATATAAGTTGAAATGTACAAAAAAAGGAAGGAATTCAAAGAAAGAAGGAATGAAATTATTCCCTATACACTTGTCCTATTTCTATTATCTAGCTATCTAATAGAAAATAACAAAAAATATACTCTAATGTGCTAAGTCACGTGAGAAGAAATCTTCCCTTTTCCTTTGCTATATTTCTTATCATCAGTAATGATTTTATTCATATTCTTTACTCCAACAATTTCCTACATATTTGCAGTAAGAAAATCCAAGAGACACCAATGAAATCCTTGTTGGAGAAATAATGGGAAGAAATAACTCTTTCAATTTTTAACTGTATTGAGAAATGAAAAAACTACAAGTAAAAAGGAAGACGACAAAGATAAAAAAAAAAAAGAAGGAATAGGCGAGAAAGCCTAGAATTCGAAAGCTTTGTTGTAGTTGCCAATTGTCGGTGGGAAAAGAGATTTTTCTTCTGCAAAAGCTTGCAGTAGCAATGGCAAGAGGGAAAGTAGTACAGGCGTAGATTAGCTCCCATCGCTAGACCACATGAAAAGCCGAGAGGCAAGTAGCTGGATTGCATTAAGATAATGAAATTACCTTTCGTAATACCAAAACTTATTAATAGTA
This sequence comes from Solanum sejunctum, assembly GCA_025642045.1. Lineage (NCBI taxonomy): Eukaryota > Viridiplantae > Streptophyta > Magnoliopsida > Solanales > Solanaceae > Solanum > Solanum sejunctum. The sequence goes on from JAOTQJ010121907.1 coordinate 9,187, forward strand.
CTAATAAAGTAATAATAATAGTAATAAGTAATATGATTTCACATTCTTTTTAAAATAAAAAAAATTTCTATTTTTGTTGCATAGTGACACAAGAAAGCATTAAATCTTCTTTCTATATTTTCAAATTTTTTGCTTATGGATTTTTGAGATGAGAATTTTCAGAAAACAATTTCGCTATCTCTATGAGGTAGCGATAAGGTCTGCGAACATTCTACCCTACTCAGACCGCACTTGTGGAATTCTACTGGATATATTATTGTTGTATATTTTCAAATTTTTATTCAACATCTCAAGTTACAATTAGTTTTAATTTTTCAGCAAATGTCAATCACTAGAAAAATGTATAACAATTAATATTTAGAAAATTTTTGTTATTTCCTTGTAAAGTCATGACATTAGGTATGAAGTAAATTTTTATTCAAATTTTAAGTTAAATAACAGTAGAATTTTGTCTGATATTTTTAAATTTTTGAATTAAATTACTTAAAGCTTATTATCTATCAATAAACTTATTGGAAACATGATCCAAGGTATTATATTGCAACAAATGACAAATATTTTATCAATTCTGAAAGAACTTTCTCCAAGTTATATAATATGACATTGACTCTTTCATAAATAGTTAGACTCCCTTACTTTGAATATTGTTGGGATATATATGTTTTAGTAATCCAGGACTAATAGCGTGGCCACATCGCACAAGTGCATAATTTCAGTGAATAATATTTTGCTATTTTATTTTTTTATTTTTGTACTTATTAATTATTTTGATAATATGTTAGATATAACAAGTATATCAAATAATATGCAAATAATAGCTAAAAATATGTGTTTATAAGCAATTGTCCATTCCTAAAAAGGTTTGGACGGATATCTACTTATATGTTATTAAAGGGTGAGGATGTTATTGAAGGGTGAAAAAAAATTATATTGGTTATATTTTGACATATTGAGCAAGTATGTCCACTCTAAGTTTGTCTAGCGCAAAATAATACAGACCTTATTTTCATCAAGCAATTTTTGGCTAAAGTTGAAAAGTAATCGCTTACATATATCCATTCCAATTATTAGTTAGTCAGAAAGTTGTTAACCCTTGTGTATTAGTTATAAAGTCTCATTTGCAATACATCAAACTCATTTAATGAAATAAAAAAATTTTTCTTCCCTCTTTTTTTTTAATTCTGTGTATTCACAGTTATTATTTTGAGAGAATCTGACTTTCAATTATGTATATTCCCAGCTATTATCTCGGGAGAATCTACAAGTAGCCATTAGCATTCTTTGAGCTTCAGTTCCTAAAACTGTTTCTTTGTGTTAGCGTAATAAAAAATTGGTATGCCAATTACAATACCAGCAGCAAGACGTATGGAGAAAATAAAT
>JAOTQJ010121948.1:0-10564 GCA_025642045.1 Solanum sejunctum
CCCTTTCTACCTACCCCTAATCCCAACCACAATTTTTTTGTTTAAAAAAAAAGGATTTCAAGAAAAAATTAAAACATTTTCAATCCCCCCACCCCACCCCTGCTCACACCCTTCACATCCTAAAGTTCTTCTTTTAAAATAAATATATTTTTAGTACAATAAATTTATATATATATTGAGTGATAGATCTATCGATCTATATGAATACTCATATTTTATTCATTTTGATTATATTTGTATGAACTCTCAAAATATATCAATTCATATTTATCAATTTAGAATAGATGAATGATCGACTAAAATAAATATGAATTAAATGGACTCTTTTCACTTCATATGGATTGAAATTGCCACCTTTAGTTGTATAGAGCTTATTTTCCCTCCATCTTCATTCAATTTTTTCTTTGATGATTTGTGGGACCTCTACCTGGTTGATTGAATATCGATTTAGGTGGTGTTAAAATTCGAACTCGGAACAAATTTGAACCATAAATATACTAAAGTGACATAAATAGGTCATGTATCTAAAAGAGAACCAAAGTAAGCTTAGTGTAAAACTGTTTACACTTTATAAAACTTTTACAATGGAGCCATTAAAAATAACCTTAGCAGTAAAGTGTAATTTTTTTATATTTTATAATTTGTGCAGTCTTTTTCATACAATTATATTGATTTGACGCATTTATAATGTGTAAGTTTTTTTTATACTTTATCATTTTTGTAGTTTTTTTTACACTTTATTATTTTTGCAGTCTTTCTCATACAATTATATTGATTTGATGCATCATAAAAACGAGAAAAGTTATTGCGTTATATATTTTTTGTGTTGTTTTAACCCCGACCTCTATCTAAAGATATTCAAACATGATATTTTTAAGAACTATAATCCTTTATTTTTTTTATTTCAATCACAAATATAATAATGTCTTATGAATCAAAAGTAAAAGTTTCAATTTATTGGGATAGTGAATTTATACGTGATAATTCATTATAGTTGTCCTCTCAAACACAATGCTAAGTATCCATTTAATGCCTGATATCAAAAATTTCTTTCATCAATTTATAGAAGAATGGGGTGAATAGTACCAGTTATAATTTCATTTTAGTCAGAAAATATCCGACTTTATTTTTATCAGAAGGACAAGTAAATTTTGAGGAATGAATTATCTATAATGAAGAATCGTTGACTGACTTTTTGAAGGCTCCAACCGACTAAATAGATCAAATCAAGCTAACTGTGCTTGAAATCTATGTTGGGAAGGAGCCTAGAACTAGTCAACAACATTTTTCTTTATCTATTGATATTCATCCTTCCACTGAGTATGTTATTATTGATATTCATCCTTAATTAGAAAATCTTTCTAGAACTGGAATCAATGATGGGAGAAGACTCAATTCTCATGCGAAAATAACTTTTGATTTGAAAGAGAGTAGAGAAAAAATTTATACTTTTTCATACTCATAAATAAAATTTTATATAGACAAAATTTTTAAATAATTTAGATATATCACTTTGAAGGAGGTGATAATTTACAATAATATAATGTGTCACATCGAAGGAGCTGAGGATCCAACTTGAGCTTGAGGTTTGTGTGCAGCCTCTTTGTGAGAGAATGAAGACTGTATAGGGTCTTGTGGGTTAAGGCTATCGCTAGATCAGTTCGGAATTTTGGACCGAATTTTGGGTTTTAAAGTCAATTATATAGCTAAATTTGAAATTGGGGTTTTAAAAAGTTCAAATGGATTTGGTCCTTAGTTGAATTTAAAAGGGAAGGAATCTGGTCCCATGGCTTTCAATGATTTTGAATGTATTTAAAAAAAAAAAATGGGAATAAGATAAATTTGTCAAGTTCTTAATTTTGACAATGTAAAATAATCATTTTCTTAAAAGCCTAACTATTTTGAAACAAAACATGAACTATGTAATTTAATTGAGTTTTGAGGAAATAAAATGCACACCTAATTAAAACACAATTTTTATCTAAAATAATTTCCAAATAGTTATTAAAAGTAAAACATTGTATAAGTCTGTATTTATGGGACATAGAAATATATTTAGGGAGTACTCAAATTGAAAAATAAATATTACCTTGAAAAATTGTTTTGAAAGTACTTTGAATTTTGTAAAACAATTATTTCAACTTGAAGATGCTCAAAATTAATCAAATTATGGAGGCCAAAAATTGGGTGGCAATAATATCTATTTTCTTTCTTTCTAAAATTAGGTAAACCTTTTTAAGTTGTTATTGATAGCACTTTTGGTGTTTTAATTAATATTTTATTTCATTTTTTGCTTTTATCTTTCAAATTTTCAAGTTTATCATATTGAAAATTCCTAAAATAAATTGCACCGCAAATTTTTTACATAGTTAGAGTCGTTAATATGGGTTAGGCCCGTTGGGACGACTTGATTTAACCCATGATTTAGTAGGGCTGGCTTATGATTTTTGGAGACCATTTAGAAAATAGACTTTTTAGTTAGGCCTGAATGTCACGACCCGAACCTAGGGTCTAAGAGTGACATGGCGAATGGGAACTCGAGAGTCCCCAAACAAGCCTCAAAGTATCCATATTCACATCATCGGTTCGAAAGCGTATACAAATAGTAAACACATAGTTCTAAGGGATGAGAAAGTAAGACTCACGCTTTGGGGATATCATAGGAAAAGGGATTAACATGGATTCACATAACATATAGTACATAAAGACTAAGGGGCGGATAAGTATAACTCACTCTATGGTGGCAATTCGAGACTTAGGATCTTTCACATTCCACATCAAACATACATACATTTATATCATAATTCTCTTAATAAATTTGTAATAGCTATCCAATAGATAACCATAATCATAACTTTCAAATACTACACATAACACATAGATCCAACGAGAATTTTACAAGATGTCCAACAATGTCTCTAGTCATAAGATGGGACGAGGGCCAAGACATACCTCGGGCTCACCCTCAAAGTAACTAACATAGTAAGGCACCATAGATGGAGGAATGGTTGTTAGTCCTTGAAAGATAGGACTCATTACAACAAGAAAAATTCAAGATCCAAGCTAAATGTCATACAATGGATGAACGTAGTCCTCAATCCTTGCATGGTGAGATCATGTAGGCAAAAATATGCATTAGTACATTTGAATATAGTAAGTATGCAGGGTGCAATGCATAAGATTTAGCGAACCTGCATTCAATGTTAGATGACAAGGGCACATAATATAGGAAGAAGTATATAATCAAAAGATCATAATATAATGATATGCCATGAAAGTCATGATGCATGAAATGCATATAATGTTCATATAAAGTGGGATGACACCATAACCGACATTACAAACCCATGCAAGCTATAACATGATTTGCCCGACGTTGACCTCTAATCGGTTAGAGAAGATTACTTGTCAAATGTAATCTACACCGCACCTTACAACTCGATCATTTCGTATGTGGTGGCCACCTTCCTTACGACCTAGTCATTTCAGAAGGATTTTCTTATAAATCTCATCATATCATATCATAAATGAATAACCATCTCTTATGACCTAGTCATTTCGTAGATGGCTACCATTCCTATGTTGGCACATAGTTTAAAGAGAGGGAAAGGACCCCCAATCCATTGGTGCTAAGTCAAACATCCCACAAGAATACTTATATACATACATGATTTCAAGAGTAAGTCACTTCAATTCATTCCAATGCACATTTAGGCTTAATCACCAAATCATAACTTATATTCATAATATTCATGCTTAGGAATAGCTCATTCTTATAACAATATGGTTCAAGCATCCATGATACTCAAAGATCCATAATCAATAGACATATATATGATCATATTCTTGTTATAATCAATATGTGAGCTTAACTCATCGAAAATATTTTCATATATACATATGTAAGCTTAACTCACCAGTAATTTCATAAATTCATGCTCATGTAACGTATATGCTTATGAATGATGTGAGAATGACATGTGTAATCTAGATTAAATTTAAGATCAATAATATAACATGAAAGTGAAGTAAATCCATAATTAAATCCACATTTAAAATCATAATATGATCGCCCATGCATAAACAAGCTTTAAAAAAGGGAAAATGCATATTCATATTCTCATAAATCCGATATAATTCATCATAATATAGCTTAAATCAACTTAAAATCAGTGAATAAGAGCAACCCATACATTACTTGAACTTAAGAAATCATAATATTTAAACCCCCCAATTTAAAGTAGCTAAAAATTCATAAAAATGACTTGAAAAGATTTGGGTCTCTTTGGTTAAAAGGAACCAAAGATCAAACCCACATACTTTGATTCAATGAAGAAGTTTCAAGAGAAATTTTAAGAAGAATTGAATTTGCGTTGATCCCCAAGTTTGAATCCACAAGAGTTTTTGAGAGAATTTGATTTTTGAATAAGGGTTTAGAATTTGGTGTAGGAGAAGTTTACAAATATAAAGGGGGGAGGGGGTTTAAAGGTCTTACAAAGCCTTGGGGATGGGTCAAAATATGTAAAATACCCTAATAAAAATGCCCGTTTAATTTTATCCGAAAGTTGACAGGGCTGGCTTCACAGTCCGTGAAGGCCTCCCATTTAGCCCAGATAGATTTTACAAAAAAGGTCAAAACTTCTTCATCCGAACTCCAAATAAGGTAAAATTAGATGCTTTGAAAAGCTAATTAAAAGTTCTTTAATTTGATAAGTCATGGGCTACCTAGTTCATTTTGTGCTAAGATATATGCCCATTTAAAATTGACCCTTCTATAGGTATTTATGAAAAACTTAGCCAACAGAATTCCTTTGAACTTGGCTTGACGTAAGAGACCCATGATAGCATTAAACAACATAAATAAGCTTGATCTAAAGGCTTGTAAATGAAATTAGTTTGACCTTGAAGATCCCACACTTAGAATATTTTTGAGCCAAAAGTGAGCCATATGGTTAGCCCACACAGGCCGTACCACTGCCTGTGGCACCAATCTTATCAAAAATAAAATCTTTCATGCCAAGAGTGAAGCAACACTTAGAAACTTTTCCACCTCGGAGGTTCCACGTTTGTCCATACGGCCCGTGTGCCTTTATGTGGTCCGTGTGAAGTGCCCGTGTCCCACTACTTAGATCCAAACATTAATGTTCCAAGCTTAAGGCCATCACACGACCCTCCTCACGGTCCGTGAAGTATGACATGGTCTATGTGGGTTCCATTTGTGATGTTCCTTAGCCTAAAATTCCACTCCAAGGCTACACAACCAAAAATAAGGCCAAGTGTTGTGTCACTGGAGGCCACACGACCCATGTGACCTCACACTGGTCGTGTGATCTCCCTTGAGACGATACTTGGTCTAAATTTTGTCCAAAACAAAATTCTCAAGTTCTGAAGTAGTTGTACAATATATGAGTGGTTACATAATCTCCCCTTAGGAACATTCGTCCTTGAATATGGTAGAACAAGGCTTAAAAGGCCTTATTTAAAGCATGAAACTCCAAAACACAAGGTACAATGCATAATCATCAAGTCATTAAAACTCATATCAAGATGTATTCAATCATTTAAAATATCATAAAATAAATCATTTTTGTGCACATGTAAGTATATAATGTCATGAGACTCAAGAGTAAATGAATTAGGACAATTGAGAGTAGAAAGTACCTAATACTATAGGCTTGAATAGATTGGAAAGGATAGAGGTATCGTCGCATTATACTTGATTCCACTTCTCACATAGCACCTTCAATATGTTGATCCTTGTTGCTAAGCCTCTCCACTTGCCCATCCAAGATCTCAATCGGAACTTTCTCATAAGACAAGTTCTCCTCAACCTCAACACCTTCCAAAGGCACAACGACACTAGTATCACCAACCAACTTCCTCAACTTAGACACATAAAAAATTGAGTAAGTAGAACTCAAATCCGAAGGCAAACCCAATGTATAAGCTACATTCCTAACCCACTCAACAATCTCATAAGGACTTACATACCGGGGACTTATCTTTCCCTTCTTCCTAAAATGCATCACACCCTTTATAGGTCAGGCCTTCACATCACTTAATCACCAATACGAAACTCATGATCTCTCTTTCCTACATCCCAAATTAAACTTTTGATAACTTCAAACCATTTTTAATGTTTCCCTAACCAATTCCACTCTTTCCATAGCAGCCATCACTAAATTCGGGCTAGAAGTTATCTCATCTAACTAAAATTATCCCACTAAAGACCTATACTTTCTACCATACAAAGTCCCAAACGGTGTCATACCAATGCTCGCATGAAAGTTATTGTTGTAAGCAAACTCAATAAGTGGTAGACGATCACTCGAATTAATCTTGAACTCCAACACACAAGACCTCAACATTTTCTCCAAAGTTTGAATTATCCTATTGGCTTCCCCAACAGACTGAGGATGAAAATAAGTACTTAACTTCACCCTAGTACTAAGCCCCTTTTGAGATGATTTTCAAGAGTGGGAATTAAGTTGGATAAGACAATTCGATATATTAAAAATAAGCACACTACCCAGTCTAACCAACTTCCAAATATATATAACTTGACATTATCTTTCTTCATACCATGCCACTAATACATTTCCCTTAAGTCCCAATACATCTTGGTAGATCCCGGGCGAATGGAACAATGAAAGATATGGGCTTTACTCATAATCATCTCCATAAAACCATTAACATCTAAAACACATAATCGATCTTGGTACTGATTTACACCATCTCCCCCTTGGAAGGAAACCTCTATCTTATTTTCGACAACCAACCTCTTCAACACCACCAATGATGGGGCTAAGTCTTGATTAGCCTTAACATTAAAAACCACAAAACATTTGGCCCCATTCTGAACATGGATACCATCATCATTAGATTCATCCAACCTAGCACGCAATCTAGCCAACCGGTGAACACCTCTAGCTAACTCCCTCTTCCCTTCCTCAACATGAGCCACACTTCCCATAGATAACCTACGAAGAGCATCGGCTACCATATTTTTCTTGATGAGATGATATTGTACACTCATGTTATAGTCCTTAATGAGTTCCAACCATCTCTTTTGCCTCAAGTTAAGATCCCTTTGAGTGAACACATATTGCAAACTCTTGTGGTCGAAAAAAAATCAATATACACCCCATACAAATAGCGTCTCTAAATTTTCAAAGCTAGTATTGCTGATCCCTAGCACACACAAGTGTATGTGATCCCACAAGTAATATAGTGGCCCTAATTAAAGAGTCGGGTTGTCGAACCCAAAGGATTTGAATGAAGTCAGCAACCAATCTTAGTTATCATGTTTATGGTGCTTTTGGTAAAAGGAGTTGTAGATATAAGTGAAATAATTATAAAGAACAAATTTCTCCTAAACTATTCTGAATTTTACTAACAAGATATCAATTAACGAGCAATTCCATGATTGTAGCCTTTACAACTCCATTTAGTCTTAATAATGTCTATCTATGTTTGGATTCCTGATTACTGATTTATGGGGTTTAAATTACTTGAATAGACTTGCATGCCTCTGTGGCCCTATCATTATTGGTTACCTAACTACATCATTAAGCGGGGATAGACAGATCAATAAAAATGCATTAAAGTTATCTTCTCATATTATGGACCTAGCGAGGTGTAAGGGTAGTTGTCATAGGTCTCCCTTACATGAATCAACCTAGTTTCCTAGTTGAACAAACTCTCTATACTACTGTGCTCTACCCACTCTAACATCTCTCAAATCCAAAGTGAACAACTAATGAACTCCCTAGTTGGCTAGAATCAGAAGTATAGATAAAAAGCATAAGAATAATCAAGAGACTCCATTCATAGATGTTTAGAGTTAAGAACTACACATTGTCTATGGATACAACCCCAAAATATGGATACTTAGCCACTTGTAGTCATGAAATACACCATGAATAATATGACAAACACTAAAACCCAAAGAATAAAGATTAAACTAACCAAAATACGTTGAGAAAAAGGTTTTCCGTCATCTCTATTAAGTTTCTTGCGTAAAAGCAGAATGTAAACCTAAAGTCTATGACAACATAATATTAAAAATCTTGTAACTCCACTTTTTTGCATTTTGTCCTTAGGTCTGCGATGTGGACCCATGTGTTTACTAGGTTTTTTCTTAATTTACTGAGTGGGCACTTTTACATATCTTTTGCACAGGTCCGCACCGTAGACCTTACATATTTTTCAGTTTTGCACCTTTTTCTACATTTTTCAGCTTCCACAATTTTGTCTCAAGTCTGCCACGTAGAATTTGGTCTTCTTGCTACTTCTACTAGCTTTCATCTTTTGAATTCTGGACTGAGTTCTTTCTTTAAATCTCGGTTTAATTCTAGACTTTACCAATTAATGAAAAATCCTACAAAAACACAACTAACTGGCATACTTGACTCTGTATTAGAAAAATAAAAGAAAAATAAACTAAAATACCTAGACTCTACGAATTTACCCTCTAACTCATCTCTATTTATAGATATTTTGGCTAATTAGACATATAAATATGCCTAAGATGTAGTATCTCCGCTGCTAATTCAAGATCATGAGTCGGGTAATTTTGCTCATGCACCTTTAATTGCCTTAACGCACAAGATACGACCTTACCATGTCTCATACGTATACAACCCAACCCAATCCAAGAAGCATCCCAACACACCACCAACCTATCTAAGCCATCCGGTAAAGTCAAAACAAAAGTCAATGTAACCCAATCTTTGAATGACTGAAAACTCCTCCCACCCATTCGACCATGCAAAATTGACCTTCTTTTGAGTTAACTTGGTCAATGGAGATGCAATAAGTGAGAAACCTCCAATAAACCTTCCATCATAACCGACCAACCCAAGAAAACTTTGAATATCCGGAGGATCAAGCTTGTCAAACAATGCACATCCTTCACCAACTCTCATTTGACTTCACCTATAGGATTAGCTAGAAAATCTTTCTTTCTTGGATTACATTACAAGCTCAAAGTAACTCTCCCCATTTGGTAAGGAGGGATGGAGAGAAGAAACCTTAAGACGCGTTCTACGGTACGATAAGAGTCATAAAAAAGTAAAATATTTTCTAAAATGTCTTATAGCCTTCTACCCATAGGTGTGGCGCACTTCACACCCATAAATAAGACTTTACTTGACTGTCACAGCCCAACCCCGGAGCCATGACTTGTGCCAATTAGGCACTCAAACCAACATTAAACTGCAAAACCTTAACTTAAAGTCTTAAAAGTCTACCAAAAATTCGGCAGAGTTTCCTCTGTTTCTAGGCCCTATCCTCACCTGCAGCAGCTCTCAGAAAATATATACAGCACAAATATACATAAAGATACAACTAAAGCGGGCCGACAAGGTCTCCGCTGCGGTCCTGCCGCCTAGTAACAAGACATACATGGAATAATGTGGTCCCGCCGCCTGATCAAGTATCAAAGCATGTCTTAGACCCTACGCTCAAGTATATCTCGCGTACCCACTATCCACTAGTATCCACAGACCTCTATACAGAATGGTTATAACATGTGACGGGACAGGACCCCGTCGTGCCCTCGAATATCTCGAAGAGGTTACAACACAAAGAAACCATAAACGCTAGTACATATACCAAAGGAATACTCCTGGAGCGAAGGAGTGTGACGATGGTGGGTAGATGTCCTAGGTGGGAGGCTCTCTCACCTGCTCGTTTGTACCTGCGGACATGAAACGCAGCCCCCGAAAGGAGGGGGTCAGTACAAAATATGTACCAAGTATGTAAAGCAGAAAGCCCGAAATGTGAGTGAAAATAACAATCTAAAAAGGAAAGTATAGAAGCCAAACCTGTATGTCGACATAAAAATACTTATTCTTTTTCAACCATCAAATAATGCATATTGGACTGGAACGATGGCGGACCCTGAACGCACGCCATGCAGTACACGACTCTGGGGAGATTCAGATAATTGAAATCTCTATCACAAGTCCTATCTGCTGTAGAGGTGAGCTATAGGCGTTATGTATCGCCGTCCCTGTAGTCACGTCATGGAGTAGATGTAATATAGTGAAACACAGGCGTTATGTATCGCCGTCCCTGCGTTCACTTTATGGGATAGGTGAGCTACAGGCGTTACGTTTTGCCATCCCTGTAGTCACGCCATGTGATAGATGGAGTATAAGAGAAATACAGGCACTTTATAGGATGGGTGAGCTACAGGCGTTACGTATCGCCGTCCCTATAGTCACGTCATGTGATAGGTATAGTATAAGTGAAATACAGGCATTACGTATTGTAGTCCCTGCATTCACTTTATAGAATAGGTGGGTCAGAGGCATTACGTATCGTCGTCCCTGTGCCCACGTATCATACTATCAACATGTCCCGCTGTGGCCCTCATACTTCGGAATTTATACCTAAATATACTTAGTTATACCTACGCACGACCAAAGCCGGCCCGGGAACCGATGAATGAAACCAACTTGGCACGAGCAGATAAATGAGATCTTTATGCACACAAATTAGGCAAAAGTCCATAATACACAATTATATCCTTAGAAAGTTACTAAGTGGGGATCTTTGG
>JAOTQJ010121959.1:0-10563 GCA_025642045.1 Solanum sejunctum
CACATACACACACACATATGTGTGTATATATATATATATATATATATATATATATAAGGTTCGGTCAAAAATTACGTGTCTACAGTTTGCCCCTCTTTGACTGAAAACATGAAGAGTTTGCAGACAAAGAAGTAGACAACGTGACAAGTTTTGACCAGACTCTTACTTATGAAGAAAAAGATGTGACAGAGTCTTGGTTTTGGACAACCTACATATCCTAGATCAAAAAGGAATCAAGTCACGTGTAGTTCAACGAGGTAAAATGATGAGTTGGAAGCATGGTAGGTCCATTGGAGCTCTAGTACACAACTCCTACTTATACATGCAAATGAAAGACAAAAACTAAAAGAAAAGTAAGGACAAGATCCTATTTATATAGCTTCTCTTGAATTGTCTTGGTCTTTTATGTCTTCTCAAGTGGTGAGATGTCATCTCACATGAACTTGAAGGTTAGCTTATTTCCTAGATAGGCTTCTGCTACTCGTTGTTAGAATCTAGCCTTGTCTGCAAGACTAGCTCCTACTACTTTAATTGAAAATGAGTTCCAAAATTGACTATGCTTTGCTGTATAGACACGATTTTGAGCTTGACATATGAATTGATATTGTTCTGCAACTAGATTCCTGAAATAAAACACATAAAAGTAATATCACAAATCTTTTTCCGTAGATTATAGCAAAGAAAATTTTGTGAGCATGAATGAAGGAGAAAGCTTAGCTTTGAATCAAGATTCTAGATGACTTGAGCTTCGTTGTAAGACATTTTTCAAATGCTTTTGACTTGTTTAAGTAACTCCATCGATTTAAATTGATTCCTTTAGTCGGATCATCCAAGAAGATCCTACTATCCTAAATCTCATTATCCAAGAGGGTCCTACTAATCTAAATCCCACTATTCGAGAGGGTCATGCTAATCTAAATTCCATTATTCGAAAGGGTCCTGCTAATCTAAATCTCATTATCCAGGAGGTTCCTGTTACGCTAAGTCCTATTATCCAGGAAGGCCCGACTAATCTAAATCTCATTATCCAAGAGGGTCATACGACGCTAAGTCCCATTATCTAGGGGGGGTCCTGCAATGATAAATCTTATTATTTAGGAGGATCGTGCTACACTAAGTCCCATTATCCAGGAGGGTCCTGATGTTAATCAAAATTCCATTATCCAGGAGGGTCCTGCTACAGTAAGTCCCATTATCCAGGTAGGCCCTAATATTAATTTAACTCCCATTATCCTGGAGGGTCATGCTATGCTAAATCTCATTATCCAAGAGGGTCCGACTACACTAAGTCCCATTATCCAAGAGGGTCTTACTACGCTAAGTCCCATTATCTAGAAGGGTCCTGCTAATCTAAATCTTATTATCTAGGAGGGTCCTGCTATGCTAAATTTCATTATCCAAGACCTGCTACACTAAATCTCATTATCCAGGAGGGACTTGATGCTAATCTAAATCTCATTATCCATGAGGATCCTGCTAATCTAAGTCTCATTATTTAGGAGGGTCCTGCTACGCTAAATCACATTATCTAAGAGGATCCTGCTATGCTAAATTACATTATCCAAAAGGGTCCTATTAATTTAAATCCTATTATCTAGAAGGGTCCTGTTAATCTAAAACCCATTATCCAGGAGGGTCCTGCTATATTAAGTCTCATTATCCCAGAGAGTCCTGTTACACCAAGTCTCACTATCCAGAAAGGTCCTGATGTTAATCTAAATTTTATTATCCAGGAGGGTCCTACTATGCTAAATCTCATTATTCAGAATGGTCCTCTACACTAGGTCCCCTTATCCAAGAGGGTCCTGCAATACTAGGTCCCATTATCTAGGAGGGTCCTGATATTAATCTATATCTCGTTATCCAGGAGGATCCTGCTATGCTAAGTCTCATTATCCAGGAGGGTCCTGATACGCTAAATCTTGTTATCTAAGAGGGTTCTGCAACATTAAATCTCATTATCCAAAAGGGTTCTGCTACACTAAGTCTGATTATCTAGAAGGGTTATGATGTTAATCTAAATCTCATTATCCAGGAGGGTCCTACTACACTAAGTCTCATTATCCAAGAAAGTCCTGCTATGCTAAATTTCGTTATCCAGGAGGGTCCTGTTACGCTAAGTCCTATTATCCAGGAGGGTCCTGTTATGATAAATCCTATTATTCAAGAGGATCCTCATGTTAATCTAAACCCCATTATCCAGGAGGGTCCTACTATACTAAATCCCATTATCCAGGAGAGTCCTGCTACGCTAAGTCCCCATTATCCAGGAGAGTCCTTCTACCCTATATCCCATTATCTAGGAGGATCCTGATGTTAATCTAAATCCCATTATCCACAAGGGTTCTGCTATATTAAGTCCTATCATCCAGAATGGTCCTGATGTTAATCTAACTCCCATTGTCCAAGAGAGTCATGCTACGCTATGTCCTATTATCCAGAAGGGTCCTACTAATCTAAATCTCATTATCCAGGAGGGGCCTGCAACACTAAATACCAATAACATGAACAACATATTTTTCCCTAGTTTAGATTAATTTTTTATTTTAGTGTTAAACATAGACCATTTTCGAGACATGGTAGGATAGAGAATCTTATTTTTTTTAATAATGATCCTCAATGTTTTGCAAAGTTAACCAATTTCATCGTAATTTAGTGAGACAAACCAATATCGTAACATTGTCAATTTACTCTCCACAATTTAGATTGAGTATTTAGGATTCTGAACCATCAAAGTGAGCATAACCTATATTCTTATTTCAAAGAAATTTTTCAAATTTCTAAAGCATAGTGATTGCTTCACAGTCTTGACTTCAGACAGTGATCACTTTAATACTTGTTATTTTGATCTTTCCTATAGGTTGTTAATGCCCCTCATTAGTTGGTTGCTGACTGAACTAAATATGATTACCCAGAGTGAATGTGACTTTAATCTAATACCTGCCTTTATTTTATGATATCAATTATTCATGCTTTCATTAAACCTCTGCGTCAAAACTTCAAGACTTGTTGATAAATGATAACTCATTGACATTTCTCCTTAGTCTGAATTTTGTCAATGGGTTAGATATTTCACTTCGTACAATTAGCACGCTAGTAGAAAGACTTGGAATCTTTTATCCTTTATCTCCCTTTTTTATTACATGAACCCGACCAAAGGACATAAGGGAAAAAAAGAAAAAGAAATGAAAAAATGATGAAAACCAAGGAAAAAAAGATTCAATAAGAAGGATGGCATCTAGAGCAAGGAAGAAAATCGAGAACTTATCTGAGTATAGTAGCTGATTCTATCAATCATGATATGTGCTATGAACTAATCCGTCAAATCCATCCATCCAAACTATTCACCAATCCTTATCGATCATTAAGATTTGACCTTGGGTTCCACATACTTCAATAAATAATAATCAAGTCTGATATCTCATTTGCTCTATGATGCCCGCTAGAGTTTTCACCAATAAGACTCTCTAATTTTTAATTTCTCTCAAATCACCCTCTCCTTATAGTGCCCCTTAATGTTTTCACCAATAATACTCTCTCAATCTCACCTTCACCTTAGAGTGCCCCTTAGGGTCTTCACCAATAAGACTCTCTCATTTTTATATTCTCAATCTCACCTTCACTTTGTGGTGCCCCTTAGGGTCTTCACCAATAAGATTCTCTCATTTTTATTTTATTTTATTTATTTATTGTATTGTTGAAGAAGAGTATCACCCGTTGAGCTATTGTTTTATAACCTTAATGTGCTTATATTTGACATTTCAATGATCGATTTGAGGGTCTTTCTTTGGTCGTATGTGACTTTTAGGTAAGGACAGAAAGAAAGGATGTCATAAAGGCTCGAATGTGTGGGGTTGACTTTCAACTCTGAGAATTGACTCGGTAGAAAGAAAGAGAATAAAACTTTTGCCCCAATTTTCTAAATATGGAATTTTAGAGATTTTTATTTGGTTGGATCGAACCCTAGCAATAGGGTTGCCTATGTATCTTATAAAAAAAAGAATCAGGTCAAATGTAGTTCAGTATGAATCATTTTTTTGGTATAATAATATCTTTTGAAAAAAATGTTAGAAGAAATTAATTTTTGATTGATCATGTCGTGGCTTTAGATGGTACTAATAATTAGTATTATGCATATGAATCACCTTCAAGTACTTCTAGGCAAATTTGAGGTCAACTTTGAAGTAATTTTTGTAGTTTCAAATGATACCTCAAGCATACTTAAGTGTTAACAATATATATTCATCTTGCATCAAATGTGGGGTTAAAATTGTTCTTCTCCTCATGTTTCAAGTGCCTTACCGAAATAAAGTTCTAATTCATATAAAATAGAAGAGTTGAGATCGTAGGACATTTTGAGAGTCACTCACACTCAGAAAAATGTTCAATTCATGAGATTGAGATACCGTATGCTTGATCTTCATGTAAGTATTCACTAATGTGAGAACATCAAAAATGAAATCAAGTAGGACTTGTATTCGACTTAAAATGTACGCTTGGAATTGGTAAGATAATCTTATTAAATAAAATGCACTTTGCTATCTGACTTAAAACTTCATCAGTGCATTCTTGGAGATGGGAGAAAAATAGAGTGGTGCATTTGTGCACTCAAAAGGATAGGGCTAAGATATGGTTACCGAAAAAATATTTTAGGCTCAAAGAGGAAAACACTAAGGATCACGTGTCATTTGGAAGGCTTACAGGCATAATTGGATCAAAGAAAGCCTATAATCCTTTTTCATATAAAATATTGCTCAAAATTTTGCCTCAACAAATATTTGGATTAAATTCTAGATCAACAAGTTATGCCATTGAACTTTATATCAAATGCACATGAAACAATGAGGTCGAACTTTTTAACCCTTAACTTTGAGCAAGAGAATTTTCCAAGTATGGCATAAGTACAATCAAGAGGTACCAAAAAATTCTATATAAGTCACAACAAAGTTGGCCCACTCCATTATGCCAATTAGTTAACACTTTTTCATTCACACTTCTAAGTATGTTGGTACCTAATCAAGACAAGTTATAAGCTTAGCCAGATAAGGAGATATAGTGAATGGGTGAGTGGTACTGGTTGTGAGAAAGGGATGCGTTAATTGAATACTCGTTATGAGGTTTTAGTGGGATTATGCTCCATAAATACTTATCTAGTAGTTGTAAGTTAGTGTTAGAGAAGTGTTTGATAAAAATACATGTTAGTATTAGACCCTAAGCTTGAATTTGAAGGAGTAATGTGAAAAAGGAGATAGTGTCATGAGAGTGATAGTCTTAGTTGGAGATTGTCTCTAAGAGACTTGCCATAGTGTACGGAGATGTTAATTTATAAGGAAAGTGATGCTATGGGTAGGGTACAAGTGCCCTTTAGGTAAAACTAGTGAAACAAGGATAGCCCAATAGATAAGAGGAGACTTGAGATATCTATCCATGATTATGTAAAGATGTGTGAAGCTTTAAGTCATGGTTGCTATAAGAATCTAGATAATATCTTTGAGTTCAACAGGAAGTAAGTTGAGGTAGGCATTTTATGTCATCCCGAGCAACTAGGTTGATTGGGGGTTTATAGATAGATGATGAGGAGATTTTGTTTATAGTCTAAGCCTTACACAGATGGGTTTGTGAGAATATAGAAGTTGACTATTAGCAGAAAAAAGAAGAGATTGGGTTGCAAGGGTCGTGGGAAGTAGTAATGTATGCCATAAGGGTATCAAACGTAGATAGATTCCCATAGAGGCAGGAAAGGAGTTAAGAGTGGCATTATTGAAAAGATTCTGAGTGGCTAGTTATATATATGCGACTATAGCATAATAAAAGAATTTAAGATGTTCTGTGGGTATTTATTCCTAAATCGACTAGAAGTATATGCTTATAGCCTAGTAGAGGAAATTGATTCCTAAATATAGAGAGAGGACCTTGAGAGCTAAGGGGGAGATGACAAAGTGGTAGACCAAAGTAGATTTGGAGTTTGATAGAGACGGGTTGATCGAGATGAGACATCAGTTCATGCCATATCATGTGTTCCTTATTCTTTTGTTGAGGTGATACTCTCTTAATGTTTGGTATGCGACTGCCATGCCTGTGGCCTAGTCTCATACACTATTTATTGATTGCTATTCTAGTTGGGAGGATGAAAAGTGAATGGAGTCATTCATTAATTTTAATCTTATCCCATTGATCTGTGTGCTTTCACCTCCTATGCTAAATGAGATGCGACCCGAGTTTCATACTATGTATGGTTTTGTGAACTCCAAGTGAGTCTTGATAGATGAAAAAGATGTAATATATGAATGTTCTCAAATACAATAACCAAATTCTTTCTGGTTAAAGAATCTTTTCTAGATTGAATCATGCTAATGATCTTTTGTTCCAGGCTCTTTGAGTAATCCAGCTTTCCAGTCTTGATAGAGATATTGATGATAGTAGATGAGTTACGGGTGATGGGAGAGAATGAGTGCTTCTGAATTGTGATAAGGTAGTTGAGTTCCTATCCTTGAGTTGATGTTCCTTTTGAACCTCTGCGTACTTGAGTATGCAAGTCCTTGATAATGTTTGTGCCTAATAATGATGTTGGAGATAAAGCTAGAACTTAGATATTGTATTCTAAGTCCATTCTTGAGAATGAGAATTTGAGTATCTGAGTGTTTGAGTTCTTAATTGTATTCATGCTTAGTGATTTGAGATTTCCCCAAAGGGGGAGATGATGAGTTCCTCCAGGTCTAAATTATAATGCTGATAGTAGTAGACTAAGAGTGGGGGTAGATGAAGAAAAGTGAATGCAGCATTATTGTGGTGTTGGTACTAAACTTTTGTCATGTAGGGATAGAGATAGGAAGAGGGAGAGAGATGAGATCTAATAATATGCAATAGATAGGCAGGAGTAGGTAGGTGTGACTTTGTGTGAGAGTTCATTGAATGGTATAGGTAGAGGTGTTAAGTAGGCTTGAAAATTCTAAGACATAGTTAAAGTGGTCAAAGTGGTAGGCTTGAATGTGTAGTTGTTATTATGTAAGCATTAATAATAGACTATTGAAGACTTCATGATAAGGGATTCAAGGAAGGATATGGGGGTAGTGAAGAAGACTAGTGAGTTTTGATGGAAGACCTGCTGAAGTTTAGAGTTGAGTATTGAGGATTAGCCTTGTAAGATATGATCATCTCGTGAATGACACCTTGAGGCTTAGAAGTAGGTTTGAATAGAAGAGGGGCAAATGGATAGATGAAAATTGGAATAAGAGCTATAGGCTTAAGTTGAGCGAGTAGAGTGTCATATAAGGGAGTACAATTGAGACGAAGTGCTAATCTTAAGAGTTGTACAGAGAGTCTTATGTATAGATGGTCCCATTCTCCACTATATTTGATGGCTTCCTTCTTGAGTCTGAAATTCTAGTTACCGAGGTGTTCAAACAATTCGAATTGATTGAGTTACAATGTTCCATTCATGCTTGATGTGAAAATGTCTAAGAGAATATCTCTACTATTGATCTAATCCGATTTGTCTGTTTTGAGTGACTTATGCCAGTCCAAATTAGTTGATTGGGTATTGAACGGAGTCTTAACCATTATTCGTTCCTAATGATAAGAATGTCGAAGGTAATTTCCTTACCTTTAACTCAATTGATTTTCTTTTCTTGAGTCGATTGTCTACTCTTGAGTCCGAGTAGAGTTAATTGTTGATTGAGAAATGATTGAAATATTGATTGATAGGTGTGAATGTTAAGATGAATCTTGAGTCTACTCGTATCTTGATATCTACTTTTACTCATCATTCCAGGATGAATGATCCTAAGGGGGAGATGATATAACACCCTGTAAAATTTTTGAAATGTCTCTAAAATATATTGTGTGCATAACGCGTCTTCCAAAGTTCTTATGGGAAATTCAAGACAGGATTTGCGACCAGTGTAGAAAATCAAGTGAAAAAATGGTCTTAACCCGATTTTAGAGCAACTGTGTCAAAAAATAATTTTTTCTACTTAATTTTCGGGCACTGTTGATGCGTGTTCCAGGCGCGACGTTCTAGGGACACGTACCTACACTTATATTTTTTTTAAGATTTTGACGGGAAGTTTAAATTTTCTACGGAAGAAATTTTGTGGAAAATACACTAGTCTACGCTCCTGGCGCGTCGCGGACCAGTGTAAAAGTAATAAAATTTTTCTTTAAATTTGGAAAGGGCCTTTTGGCCAATTTTCATCCTATTTTAAGGCTCAAAACATATTTAAGAGGTCCTTTATCTCTACGAAGGGTTTTAAGACCCATTCTTTTGCTAGTTCAAAGTGAGGGTTCTTGAGGGGGAAAGAAGAGAAAGTTTGGGGATATCAAGCTTCGAGATCAAATTCTTGAAGAGGATTAACAGTTTTTTATCCTAGGTATGTAAGGCTAAATAAAAACATAAGATTGTTCTTCCAAGTGCCCCATAGATGATCTTAGATGAGAGTTGAAGAATTTTGAGTCTACTTGCATGATTCTTGATTACTTTCTTGAAAACTATATCTATTATATGTATTTTCATATGTTGATGATCATCATAAACCTGTTTTCTTGAATTGAATATTTTCATAAAATATTGCATAAACTCTACTTATTATTTCATAAAGACTGCATGAATGAATATAGGGATTGAGTCTAGAGCCTTGTTTGAGAATGTTGATAGAGATTGTGATTGTGAATGTGAGAATGATGATAGATTAGAACCTGATAGTCCCTTGAGTCCATAAATAAATTATAACGATTTGTCTATTCAATTATTCCATAATGATGGTTTCTAAGTCCTGAATTGAACGAATTAAAGGTTGATGATAATGAATTGAGAACCTCAAAGAGGTTGAACATAATCTTAAAGGAATATTTCCAAATTCCATCGAGTTAATGAATGAATAATGAATTGATGTCCAAGTTCAAGAGAGACTGAATAATGACAAAGGATGGATGTTAACATTTATGAGCATGTTGAGTCTATGGGAGAAGTATCGAGTATCAAAATGGGTAAGAGTGAGTCCCAGTCACACTCATAACTACGTAGCCAGCGTAGGTGCGAATTGAACCATGAGCAACGGATGTGTTCTTAGTCCCAGAAGAGGACTTAATGTTATTTTCATTTTGGATCCAATAATGTACACCTTCTATCCTGGCAAGGTATTGGTCGGATGGGGCAATGCCATTGGTTCGTTGTGCCATCACGGCTCATAGGTCATGGGTATAGGTGTGAGAAACTCCCATATAGGTTCCTTCTTTATAGTACTCTGATGTTAATATAATGGTATAAGGTGGTTGATGTGATAAGTCATTTGTCTACTCTCTATTCTTTCTTTAGATGGACGTCTGATATATTTATTGGGTTCTATACTGAGTTCATTATTATTTTTATATTATTCTACCTGTTTTAGTTTTACTCAGCTATTTTATATACCAGTACATTCTACGTACTAACGTCCCCCTCTGGGACTGCATCATTTTATGATGTATATACATGATTTGGAGATCGTCAATAGGCACATCATTAAGGATTTGTGACATTCAGCTAATTGGTGAGCCTCCCTTACTTCAGAGGATTCCTTATATTTATTTTATCTTGCCTTAGAGTTAGATACTTATAAGATTTATTTTTATTGAGGTAGTCATGGTTTGTCATTGGTACCACCTGATAGTTATTAAATCCCATAATTAATTCAACCTAAGTAATTCGTTTAATTGAAAAAGTTATGATGAACATGGCATAATTTTAAATCGCGATAGACCTCACATTATAAGGGTTGTTACATGTTGCAAGATGATGGTTGTAAGTTTAGATAAAATTCTCTCCTTTTCATGTGTTCAAACTGATAATGTCAAGGGCAAGAAGCTGGGAAGTACTAATAGGTGAGGTAATGACTTGTCTGTCAATAGCCTTAATCAACCTCAACTTGCTTCTAGTCCTAATGATCAATCAGCATGGTCAGCCTTCTAATGCATAACATATAGACACAGGTAATTTTCCAATCACGAAAATATGAGTGACAAATATATCATTGGTGCAGAAAGGATTCATCAAGGGGTGAGTGATGCAGGTATGTTTCAGCACGCATGATTGAATCGTCCAAATAGAATCAGGTCAGTCACATGAGTCAAAGATCTGATATTGGGAGTTTGAACAAACATGAGTAAGTCGAATCTCCTAGAGGTGGGAAGATAAGGATATAAACTACTCAACGCGCAATCTAAAGTGTATTTACTAACTTTAGCAGGTCGAATGCTATCTCGCAAAATGAGGATAGGGTTAGTGGTATGGAAGCCTTCTGTTGATACGATGGTGAAACCAAATATAGATGGGAAGCATATTGAATAATCCAGTCACCATAGGTGGGAGTGAAAACTGAAGGGATTACCAAGGGGATATGATTTTCGCTTTCGCTATTCCTAAGTCAAAAATTAAAGCTACTACAACATGTGGATTGCAATGGTGGATATAAGCATGTGTTATTGGAGGTGATTCTCAAATGCTCACTATATGAATTGGATCTAGCAACGAGGTTCCCTGGCAACTTTATCGGTTTATTAGTAAACTTAAACGTGTGATATTTCAGC
>JAOTQJ010122000.1:0-10562 GCA_025642045.1 Solanum sejunctum
CAGATTATACAGTAAAGGTAAAGTAATATAAAGAACATAAAGTACATGATTCTAAAGTGTAACCAAAGGTGGTCTCTGATCTTACACCAGTGCATGATCTCGTTTGATCTATTACTTCACATACAGTATATCCTTCCTTACATATTCAGTACATTATCTCGTACTGATGTCCCTTACAGGGGACTTGCATTTCATGCTACAGGTACAGGTGCTTGTAGATCTCCCTAGTAGGAGTACAGGACATTTAGTTGTTGTTACCAAACTCTAGGTTATTTCGGGGCTTTGCGTATGTCTAGAGCTTAAATGTTTGTATTGTATAATTAGTTGAGGCGGGGCTGGTCCTGACCCTTATCAAATGTTTTTATTTGTGTAGAGGCTTTGTAGACTATATAAATCAAAGTGTGGTCATGTCTCATACTTTAAACATAACGGCCTAGCCATACACATTTCCTTTTGGCTTATTATCACTATTTATTTGTTTAACAACATGTCAAACGTACAAAACCCTTACAATATTTATAGAAAGTGCATAGATATAGGTTGGTTCTTTCGAGCCTTATCGGCAACAGGTGCAGTTCACCCTAACAGGACTTTGATGCATGACTTAGGAAAAAGCCATGATCAAGTGGATAGTGGTCACAAGGAGAAGATTGAGGAGAAAGAAAATACTTCTGCACCACTAACTAAGGAGTAGGTTGAAGACAAATTTGGCAAGAATCAGTAAAATACCAAAAGTGGGAATGAGGGTAGCCCTATGAAAAATAAAAATGATAAGGAGTAAGGCAACAACTCTACCAATGCCAAGAGTACTAATGACCAGTTGCAAGCCAATTAGTCAAACAAACCTGCGAAATGAGCAATAGGAAAAAATGGGATCGATTGATAATATGGTCCACATATCAGAAAACACTTTTGAGGGGAGTTTGTTACAAAGGGAAAAGGTGGTTATGTCCATGTAAAATCTAGGGTTAGATGACTAGAGATTTATCTCTTAGACATACCGAGAGCTTGAATGGCAAAAAGAGCAAATCAATTGTGCCTTTGTAGGTGCAAACAAGGAGTAATAAGAGTAAGGCCACCAGTGGTGACCAATGATTGATAGTGCTATTTTCTAGAATATTAGATTTGTTAATACCCAAAATTCTTTTGGCAGATTAATAAATCTAAATAAGAAACATCATTACTCTTTCATAGCTTTAATGGAGCTACTTCAATATCTGATAGAAATAGATCAATTGTTGAAGGAAGCTTGGTTTTAATTACATGTGAATTGTGTGGGGAAGATCTAGATCTTTTGGAAGAATAATTGGGGTGGGGAAATCATCATTTTCTCCACCCAAAACATTATAATGAATTTTAATTGGAATGGCCAGCCTTTTTTTATCACTTCTATATATTTAATGTGTAATGCCTTAGAGAGAGTAGAATTATAGGAGGAATTAGAAAGCATGGATACTCAAGTGTGCCCTTGGTTAATACGGGTGATTTCAATGTAATATTGAATATATAGGAAATGTTAGGGGGGCATCGAGTTCACGCAACAGGAAGATATTGAATTCAGACATTGTATCAACTCTTGTGGCCTCTAAGAAATCACATTCACTAAGAGTCTATAGACGTGGTAGAATGGGCATATTAATGAGGACTGCATCTTTGAATGATTGGATATGATCCTAGTCAATGCGTAGTTCTCTGAATTATTCCCAAAAAGTGAAGTGGAGCATTTATTCAGACAAAGGCCTGATAATGCTTCTCTATATGTTACTTGTAAGGCTGGGGAGGAGAATGTCATTAAGTCATTTAGATTTTTGAAAGTTTGGAGTTCATAAGGACTTCCATTAGATAGTTGAGACAAGTCGGCACTCTAATATCAAAGGATCTCCTTTTACGGAACTGCATGACAAAATGAAGAGGGTGAAGAGGGCACTATCCATATGGAGTAAGGAGCAATTTGGGAAATATTTTTTTCTAGAAGTCTACTTTAAAAGATGTGACATAGGTGAAGGAAGCTCAATTTGAGATTGACCTATCTCGTGAAAACAGAGTTGAATTAAGTAGGGTGGAAGCAGAGCTTAGGCAATATATAAAGTTGGAGGAATAGTTCTGGATGCAAAAGTCAGGAATAAACTGGTTTACACAAGGAGAGAAGAACACCAGGTTCTTTCATTCATACATTAAAGGGAGGAGGAAACAACTTTATTTGAATGAAATTAAATCTGAGGAGGGAGTAGTGTTAAAAACTATGGAGCAGATTGGAAGGTAGCCAATGAGTTTTTATGCTAATTAGTTCAAGGAGAATAATTTTAGTTTGGACTTTTCATTAATGGAGCACATTCTAACTATGATCACTAGCCAGGAGAATGAGGAAATAGTCAGACTACCAGAGTAAAATGAAGTTAAAGAGGGTATTTTTAATCTCAGTGTAGATAGTACGGCTAGTCCAAATAGATTTACAAGGTTTTTTTTTCAAAAATGCTAGAGTAGTGTGTCTGTTGAGATCACTATGATAGTCAAGGCATTCTTTTGGGGACAAGAGTTGTCAAGGTATGTAAACATACTAATTTAATCTTGTTGCCCCAGAAGAACACCCTTACACATTTTCATATATGAGACCCATCAGCTTGAGTAGTTTTTCTAATAAAATCATCTCAAGAGAGGTGTATGGAAGGTTGGTTTCTGTACTTTCCAAAATTATCTCACAATACCAATCAGGTTTTGTCAAAGGTAGAAGCATAATTGAAAATGTATTGTTAGCATAAGAGATCATCAAGGACCTAAGTAGAAGATGCAAAGCCACTAATGTGATGGTAAAGTTAGATATGATGAAGGCATATGACAGGGCCTCCAGGATTTTCTTGACAAAAGTTTTAAGGAAATTTGGATTCTCTGAAGTGTTCATTGACATGGTTTAAAGGCTAGTTTCTAGTAACTGGTATTCGGCCCTTGTGTATGGCCAAATTCATGTTCTATCCAAATCTACTAGAGACTTTTATCAAGGAAATCCTTTGTCCCCTATATTTTTTCATAATTGTAGCGGAGGTTCTATTAAGGGGTCTAAACAGTCTTAATAAGGATGCTTATTACATTGGATATGGTTTGCCCAAGTGGAGTCCCCAGGTTATTCATCTAGCTTATGCTAATGATACAATTTTGTTTTGTTTGGTTGACAGAAAATCCATCATCAAGACTATGAACATCTTGAGAAGGAATGAAAGGTGTTAGGGCAGCTAATGAACAAAGCTAAGAGCTTTTTCTATCTACATGAAAAGGCACCTCCGATTTTCACAATTTGATTGAGAAAACTTACAGGTATAAGGCAAGGGGACTTCCCATTTATTTATTTGTGATGCCCTATCTTTTATGGGATGACATAGAAGGTATCTTTTGAGGATCTTGTCAAAAAGATGGCTAGGAGAATACTTCTTGGCAGAACAGGTTCCTGTCCTTTAAGGGTATATATATGCTGATTAACAATATTCTTCAATCTATGCCTATACATATGTTATCAACTATGTCACCTCCTAAACGGGTCATTAATGCTATTCATTAGATTTCTGCTAAGTTATTCAGGGGAAGCACTACCTAGAAAGGAAGATACATTGGGTAGCTTAGGGTGATATGTACTTGCCATTAGAAGAAGGAGGATTAGGCTTTAGGTCTCGATCTGATATTAACAAGGCTCTCATTGCTAAATTATGGTGGAACTTTAGGACAGGTACTGGATCACTATGGAGATCTTTCATGTGGAACAAATAATGTAAAAAGTTACATCCTGTTATAGTCATGAGTAAGGGATGAACTAGAGCAATTTATTCTATGGCATATCAAAGCTGGAAATTCAAGTTTTTGGTACAACAATTGGACAAAGCAAGGAGCTTTGTGTTACACTGAAGAAAATGCTGAAGATCCTGAGTATGAGGTTAAAAACTTCATTCAAGGTGGCTGCTAGAATGAATCCCTATTGGAAGCAACAATTTCCAGGGAAATGGCATCCTATGTAGTAACTGACATTAGATCCAACACTGAAGGGTCCAATGATGTTCCTTATTGTATGGGATGCTCATTAGAGAAATTTGTTGTTAGTTTTGCATACTAGTTGGTAAGACACAGTTTGATCCAGTTGGGTGGACTAAAAATCTATGGGTGAAGGGCCTTCCTTATAAAATCTCTTTCTTCCTTTGGAGAGTTTTTAAGAGAAAAATCCCTACTGATGATATGTTGAGGAGGATGGGAATACCTATAGTGTAAGATGTTTCTACTGTGATACAGGCACTGCTAAGAATATGAGCCATTTATTACTAACAACTCCCATAGCCAATAGGCTATGGAAGCAGTTTGTTTCATGTGTGGTTTTACTATCCTAACAGGCAACATAAACAATGTTGTACTCGAATGGTAGCAACATACAGGGAATCTGAGGGCCAAAGCTATCATGAATACCATTCCAGCCATCCTAACTTGGGAACTATAGAAAATAAGAAATGACATTAGGCATGGGAAGGCAATACCATATTAGACCCTCAAAAACAAGTGTCAGCAGACTATACTAAAATTGATCAAGGCAGTGGTTCCAAGTTCGGAAAATGTACCCAAAGAGTGGGAGGAGAATTTTGACCTACTTCTAAAGCATAAGCCATAACTGGAATTTCGGGTTGTAAGGTGGACTATAACACAACAGGGATGTTACAAGTGTTATACTGATAGCACCAGTAGGGGCAATCCTGGGAAAGGATCACATGGCTTTTGTGTTAGGAATGCTAAAGGAGACCTGATTAATGCTGAAGTAAGATACCGTGGGATTTGTTCTAACATAGTTATAGATGCTAGGTCCATCAAGAAAGCCCTAACTTTTTGCCATTCAAACAATGTGGGCCCTATTATGCTGGGAACCTACTCTTTATGTTTACAGAATGTTACATAAAAGGTGTGGAAGATTCCATGGGAGATAGTGGAAGTAATTGAAGATATATTTTCTATTTCTTTAGCTCTACAGATTCAAATAGTGCATGTGGTGCGTAAGGCCAATAATTTAGCAGACGACTTAGCAAACAGGGCATGTGACATGGAATTAACACATAAGTACACATAATTCAGACATCTTCCTAAGATGGTGAAAGCAATATTAAACATAGACAAGCATGAGATGCCATCATTACGAGTCAAGAAGAGTAGATCTAGTTTTAATAATTTATAGAATCATCAGTAAAGCTGTTATGTCAGCCCAAAAAGACCCCAAAAAGTGCTAGAAATGGTACCTCGGAATGACCAAAATTTTAAATTTCATATATCCAAAAATTCATTTACTATTTCAAAAATCTGACTTCATATTCTTGTTTAGGGGGACAAAAGTAGGGAGAGAAAGGTCTAACTCCAATTTTAGAGCGAACGAATCACAATTTTAACTTTTAAAGTGATGAATTTCAGTGAGATTTCCGTATTTCCCTCGCGATGCAACCTGCCCCTATTGTTTCTAGTGTAAGGTTTAAAATTTTAGTACAAGACTTTTAAGTCTTGGTCCTAAATCTTCCCATG
Source organism: Solanum sejunctum (assembly GCA_025642045.1). Taxonomy (NCBI): domain Eukaryota; kingdom Viridiplantae; phylum Streptophyta; class Magnoliopsida; order Solanales; family Solanaceae; genus Solanum; species Solanum sejunctum. Next base: position 5,533 of record JAOTQJ010122000.1, read on the forward strand.
CGTGAAAATAGTTATACTTAGCCTTATTTAGCCATCACACCATCCTTAACATTCCCCAATACTCATTCGAACCCTTAGTCTTATATTTCTCTCAAGATTCAAATCTCAAACCCTCATCCCAAGCTAAGTTTCTCCTTCAAGGTTCTTCTTTAAGATTCAAGTCTCCATCTCTAGTCTTCACCAATTTCATCTCCAAGCTAAGGTATGTGGGTTTCTTTCATGGGTTCGTTTCACCCATGATACCAAGCCTCGTTACTCAAATTGCATGGTTTAAAGTTTATTTACAAGTAGGTCATGCATATTATGAAATCTACTTCACACTATATTAAAGCTATATAAGGTTATGACTGTTTTACTATGTTTTGAGTTATCTTGAACCTATTGTAAGTTTTGATGAGGGGTTTTAATGTATATTGCTTGAGGGTGATGCTAGGTGTTGATTGATTGTCTTACAATGGATTTACTTGTATGATTTTATCTCCAAATTACATATTCTTATATTATCATTTCACACCCACCAATTGTTTGATAAAATGTTCGGCTAGAGTTATTTGAGGAATTGAAGGTCTAATGCATGTCTTATGAGTTGAATAATGATATGATGATTATATGATGATGAAATGACGTATATATGTGTATGTGAATAATGTAAAGTACCTATGGTATTGTAAGTGAATTGTTGGGTCCTCATGTTGTTGTATTCTTGGGAGAATAAGGAGTTCTTTCTTGATGGTTGAAATGTAATGGCTTGATGAGCTAGTTCTATGAAATGCTTTATCCGAAAAGGGACTGGCTCCCATAAGAAAGGTCCCATAATCTGAAAAGGGATGGGCTCCTATAAGGAAGTACACTTAATTTGAAAAAGGATGGGCTCACATAAGGAAGGTCACATAATCTGAAAAAAGACAGGCTCCCTTAAAGAAGGCCACTTAATCCGAAAAGGGAGAGGCTCTTGTAAGGAAGGTCACATAATCCAAAAAGTGATGGGCTCTCATAAGTAAGGCCACTTAATTCAAAAAGGGATGGATTACTTAAGGAAGGTCACATAATCTAAAAAAGGGACAGGCTCCTATAAGGAAGGTCACTTAATCCAAAAAAGGACGGGCTCCCGTAAGGAAGGTCACTTACTCCGAAATGGGAGGAGCTCCTATAAGAAAGGTTGCTCCTCCAAAATGTCTTATGTTATGTTAGTTGAGGTTTCTTTCCACACTTATATATTATGATCTATGTAAGATGAATGATTTGCAAAGCATAGTTTACTTAAGTGTTAGTTATACATTCCATATTATTATGCTATCTATTCATTGTTGATATGTATTTTGATTATGATGACTATCTCTTATTGTATTACATCCTACATACTTACTATATTCAAACGTACTAACACATACTCTATGCCTACATGATATCATCATGTAGGAACCGAAGACCCACTTGAGCATCCCTCTCCATGTGGCTACTATAACTTCGCTCAAGCTTGTTGTTGAGTCCTCAAATCCGAGGATGTTACTTACGATCTCTTACTATGAATTAAGACTTTCTCTCTTTTGATTATGTTTTGGCTATGAGGGTGAACCCGATTTCTTTGTCTTGGCCCCCACTCTTATTTTTATGTAGTAGAGGTATTGTTGGATGTATGGTGTATCTATGTTATAAGCTTGACTTGATTGACTCTTGTTGCTTATGATATGAAAGATGTTCCCTTAGTCCCAATTTCCCTTATTTATGCTTATCATATATTGTCATTATAGTTTTCTACCACGACTAAGGATACATAATTATATGCTATCAGGCTTGTTTGGGGTTCCTTCGGGTTCCTCATTTGCCGCTCATATTTAGGCCCTAGGCTTGGGTCGTGAAAATCTACCAATGTTGTCCTATGGATGATTTAACCACAGCCCACCAAAACATGGCAAGGAAAGAGAGTGAAGCCTTACTGATTAGCTTTGTGTGGGTAGTGACCCAACAAGGCTCTGAATATTACTCTATAATATGTCCGGCCACCCATTGCAAAAGTGAGAGCAGATGTACCAGATCCTTATAATAAGCGAGTTTCTAGCCTTTCCTAACCTATGATCAAAATCCGCATTAGACTTGGGGGCACAGTACTTAGGACTAAAAAGAACACAATGGATCATCTCATCAGAAATGTAGACCCCTCGACCTCAGAGTCGTACCCCTGTTAATTAGTGTTGAGTGATAGGTCTCGTCTCCTTGGGAAGATCACACTAAATTGCGGAACCATAAAATACATAAAACTCTCACACCATAATTGGGGCATATCACCCAAGTGCCTTTGTCAACCACGTAAGCCTATAACATATCATCATGTCTGTCAGACCTGGGACACAGCTCAATCCATCATCAACAACCATGGGCTCCTCATATATTGAACGAGTGGGTTTGGCCCTGCTCCTTAGGCTGTATGCCCTCCAAAAAGATGGCCTCCAAATCCTTGACCCATAATTGCTGAAACATAGCATTTGATATAGAAGAGGAAGATGGTGTGACGGAGGACTCTGCATCCCCTCTGTACTCAGAGGCCTCCTCTGAACTCCACTTCTCCTTAGAAGGGGTCATGTGGGGCATGTTGCTCCCCATCTCTATAGTACCTTCATAATTAGACTGGGAAGGACTACTGCTCTAAGCTTGTGGCTGACTAGACCTAGCAAAAGCTCTAGTCTATTGTTAAGGTGTCTCTAGGTTAGGTTGAGCACAATATTTCTTTGATCTCACTCAGCTGAAAGGTCTGATCATCACCTCAAATGATCATCGTCTTTGGGCTCATCTATGAGCTTCCTACTAAAAGCCTCAATCTTCGAGTGATTTCCTGTTGTGGCCATAGTATCTGAAAAGTAAACATAAATAAACCAACATTAGCCATAACAATCAAGAAATAAAAAGCAGAAACTTCATTGAATCTGCTGCAGAAGGGATCTATGATGCCCTTTACGAGACATGGTGAGTAGTACGAGTCCTAAAGTGCTCTTGTAGTTTAGTTCTTCAGAACAATAAAGGTCACTGGAAAATTTTATAAGACCTAGATACAATTAATAAATTGGTTTATGAGTCATAAATTAGGTTTGTATAAAATTCCAAAGAGTAATTCAGAACAAGCAAGCATCTATGAGACCTATCTATGAGCCATAAAATGACCTATGACTCATAGAAGGTCTCCTCTGATGAATACCCAGGTTATCAAGTGTCTGAAATTTCACATGAGGGGCAATTATGACTTTAGACCAATCTACGAGTAGTAAAAGACTCTCGTGAACAAGAAATTTCAGGTACCTGACCTATCTAAGTACATCACACCGACCCCAAGAACATATTCAATCTTAAATTCTACCATCATCAAAGCAAACATAAGCACACTCATAAGTTTAACATAAAATATCCAATATCCATGAATATTACAATACGAAATCACCCCATCGAAAATAACTTAGCATCAACTTCTTCTCATTTCAGCCCATTCTGTTCAATAACTTATACTCAAAAGTTATGCAATATCATTCACTCAAGCATGGGTAATGATTTAATAAGCATAGCATTCAATACTCAATAGAGTCAAAATACCCAATTTCTAGAACCAATTTATCAAATTAACTTAGGGCAATTCAACTTACACATTCACAATTCACATTCAACCAAGAATTCATGCTTGAACATCAAGTCTATCACGATTATCGCATTACACAATTAAGAATAAAGTAAATTCAAAGGTTAAAAGTAATCTAAGAAGTTACCAATAATAGTGATGAACTTTAGCAAGAGAGAAGGTGAAAATACATAAACCCTAAATGTAGCTGGAAAACTTGCCAAAAAATGGGTGATGATGGCAAAAAATTGATAAAATTTCGGTCAATTAGGTTAAAAGTGGGGTCAAAATAATTTGACCCCCCTTTTATACCTTTATTGGTTCACAGTAAAAATTATCAAATTTGGGTCTACGAAACCATAACTACGAGTCGTAGATAGTTCTATGATTCATTAGTCTTGGTCGTACCGAAGTTTCACGAACCTCATTCATGACTCATAGATTTATCTATGAGTCATAAGGTTGGCTTGTAGAGTTTAGTGAACATAGTTTATGCTCACTATAAAACTCTACGAGATAGGGTTATGAGTTTTACAATGCAATAGGACTTAAACGACCCCAAAAAGTGCGCAAAAATGTGCCTTAGAATGCCCAGAATTTTAAATTCCATATATATCAAAATCCATTTGCTATTCCAAAAATCCAACTTCATATTCATGTTCAGGGGGTCAAAATTAGGTGAAAAAAGGTCTGACCCTGATTTAAGAGTGAAAGATTAGCAATTATGAAATTTGAAGAAGGCAATTTCTAGTAGCAAATCTGTGTTGTGCAGTACAAAAGTGACTTTTTTTAATTTGGTACAAGACTTCTAAGTCTTGGACCTAAGTATTCCTAAATGAGTTTTTACCCATACTTAGTCTTATTTCACCCTCATATCATCCTAAACATTACGCAATACTCACTCAAATAATTAGCCATATTTTCACTCCCAAATTCAAGTCCCAAACCCTCATCACAAGCTAAGGTTTTCGTCCAAGGTTCTTGTTCAAGCTTCACGTCTCCATCTCCAATCTTAACCAAGTTCATTTCCAAACTAAGGTATGTGGGTTTCTTTTATGGGTTCATTTCACCCATGATACCTAAGCTTCCTTTTACTCAAGTTGCATGATTTAAAGTTGATTTACAAATAGGCCTTGCTTATTATGAAATTTACTACACTTTATGTTAAAGCTATGTAAAGTTGTGACTATTTTACTATGTTTTGAGCTATAAATCATGGATCTATTTTAATATTTGATTAGAGATTTTGATAAATATTGCTTGAGTGTACTATAAGGTGTTTATTAATGGATTTATAATGGATCTTCTTGCATGATTTCATTTCTAAAATGTATGATTTTATACTACTATTTCACACCCTCTAAGTGTTTGATAAAATGTCTAGATGTGGTTTCTTGAGGAGTTGAAGGTCCAAAGCATGAGATATGAT
>JAOTQJ010122021.1:0-10562 GCA_025642045.1 Solanum sejunctum
TCGAAGTGGAAATGTGAACCCGAACCTATTTTCTGGATTTTTAAAAGATTTTTTTGTTAGATCTTTTAAAATATTTATTGGTTTCCTAATTATCCGTAAAACTAGGTGGCGACTCTGTTTTTCCTTTCGAATCTCGAGAATTGTTTTTTCTCAAATTAATTGAGTTTAAATCGATTTTTGATTTTTGAATCATTGTTTCTTTTCAAAAGCCATTTTTCGATATAACAATGTGATAGTCTCATGAGATATGTATTAACGGTGAAAACCCCCCCTAAATATTCGTATAGCGAAAGTCATTATAGTGTACCATTTGAATCAGTTCACTCCGATACATGGGTGCCTACTCCTACTTTTTCTTTATCGGGTTATAATAATTTTGTGACTTTTTTGAATTCTTTCTCTCATCTTACTATTGTTTATCCTAAAATATCTGAGGATGAGATTTGTTTTCTCCTTTCTTTGAGACGAATCCTTAAAAGATTTTATAGTGAAGCAGTGTAATCTATAGGTTTATCTGATTAGTAGGGACCATTTGTTATATTACTAGTAGTTAGCATTCTTTTTTTTTTTTTACAATCCATTGCGAAATAAATTTGTAACGACGAGCGCTAGATTTATTTTTCTTTCCTAAAGAACCCTTTTCGAAAACTTTCAATGGTAATTCTAAACTATTTGTATGACTATAATTATTCTAATGGACTAATAATGTTAGGTAATTAACTTATTGGGTGATAAATGAATTTTTATTTTCACCCTAAGTTCCTTGACCTATACATTAGAAGTAATTAGTGGGAGATAAAAATTTGGGATCATAAGTTGTTCAAAAGAAAAAGAAGAGGGGATAGACGAGGGGCATCTATGACATTCAGCACGAGGAATACAACTACTTTAGGTGAGTTCTGATATTTTTATTCTTTGAAAAGGATGTAAATTAGTAGTTATACCAATATAATTATGCATTGTTTTCTTTCTTGAAAGAAAGTGGGTATTAAATTGGGTCATTAAATTATCTTTTATATGTTTGGATGTTAGTGGATGGTGGGTCCCGTTTTGGAGTAATGCTTGAGTATGAAAGAACTGGAGAGAAACTAGTATTAAGACAATTCCATTTAAAATTATTCTTGTTGTTTAACACTTGTGAGATGACAAAACAGCCAAATAACTGCAGTAGGTGACAATTGATTTGAGTTGGAAAATAGATTACCTTGGTGGTCGTTAATGTTGGTCAGGTGATGCTCATAATTAAGGTTAGTACCTCGGACAACTCGTGCCAATTTGTAAAGGCAAATGGCATAACTAGTTGTCTGGTTTTCAACTATTATTCCTTGTTAGATTAAAGTTTGACAAATTGAGATAGGTAATAGAATTTTAAGTGTATTGTATTATGTGAATTTTCTTAGTTTTATATTATTTGAAGGGTTTAAGATTTAACTCTAAGTTTGAAATTTCGAGAATTAATTATAAGATTTAGATGGGTTCTTAGAGTGAGCTAATGATATAGAAATATAGATAGATGTCCACAAATCAGTTTATTTATCAATATTGCATATTTGATAGATTGAAAACGTTCGGAAGCTTTATAAAAGGGCAGGGCAAGGCAAAATCATGAGGATTTGTGACGCGTATTTTCGGCAGTTGAGGTATGTTAAGACTTTTCAAACTTTGTTGAAGGATATTTTTTTCTAATTTAAGATTAAAACAAAAAAAGAATAGAGAATGGGTAAGGGTGAAAGATGGGGGTCTCATACCAATGGTGTGACGGGCATTGGTATGAGTACCGGTGTTATAAAGGAAAAGTTTATTACTATAGATAATGGATTGTAATCCAAGAATATCAAAGCATATTGGCATTAGCTGGGGTAGCATAACATGATTTCTTTATGTGGTTGTGTTTCTTTATTGAACCCGTGTATTTATGATAGTTGAGGTGAATATATATGTACCAATATTTGCTGCATTGTGATGCATTACCTTCCCTATATGATTGACGTTATATTGTGCATATGATTTGACATGTGTGTTGAGATCACTGTTATAATCTAAATTGGGCATGTAGAGATTCTTCGTGCTGGGGATGGTTGATTTTATGATAGTGCATTGAGATCATCCACACAGACACGTAGAGACCATTCATGTCGATATATGGACCTCACGAGTCCCCCATGGGTCACACACCCTCGACGTGTTCCTGAGAGTTATTGTGTACATACAATTTAGAGATGACTTGGCATTTGAGAGGTATTATTTCGTGGTGTTGCATTGCATCTCATTATACTTTTCATTCTTGTGGATGGTGCATTATTGGTGTTAGATATCATATGGTATTTGATTACTTCTATTTGATAAACCTTAATTGCTAAGTATAGTACGGGTTCACAAATTAGAAGATGATATATATATAACACTCTTGTCACTACTTCTTCGTTGTTGGTCAATTAGATATACTGGGTACATGTGGTTTTGTACTCATACTATAGTTGTTGCACTCTTTTGTGGTACAGATTCAATTTCGAGTACGAGCGCATCCCGTGGAGCTGTTTTAGTCCAAGCTTGGATTATCTTGGAGTTGTGGTGAGTTGCTTAACTATTATGCAATCCACACCTTCCTCTATCTCATTAGTCATTCTATTTTTTTTATATTCAGACATGATATTTCTTATGTTTAGATTTATCATCTTAGTCTCAGATTTGCTTCATAGTTTTAGAAGTTTTTGTACTTATGATACCAAATTTTGGGTGGTATTTTAGCTTTTCGCATTTCACACTTATAAGGGAATTATTGTTGAGGATATTCATAGTTAGCTATTGTTCACTTTATTTATTACATTGATTAGTAACTCATTGGGTTGGTTTACCTATCGGTCAAAATATAGGTTTCATCATGACTCATATTTTCAGGTCATGACAAATTTGGTATCAGAGCTTTAGGTTCATCGGTCTCATAAGTACAAGAGTAATGCTAGAAGAGCCTTGTTGATTAGTATGATGACGTCTATATTTATCTTCGAGAGGCTATAGGATATTTTAAAAACTTTTATTTTTAAATTCTATATCATGCAAATTTGATTCTGTTGAAATTCTAACCTTGTTGTCTCATTCTCCCACAGATGGTGAGGACTGGTGCATCTCTGAGTGGTGATCAAGAGCCTATTCCTGCACCTGCTTCCAGTGTTACTATGAAGGGTAGAGGTAGGGGGCGAGGATGAGGTCGAGGAAGAGGCTGCACTAAATCACAAGGGCGGGGGGCAGATGCCAACAACCACCCAGAGTCATGCTGAGGCAGTACTTTCAGGTGCAGGTGTGATTCACGAGGATGTGCAGGGTCATGTTGGGGAATATGGACCCTCTCAAGCTTCACCTGGTTTTATTGCCACTCCAGTGCTTCAAGATACTTTTGTTCGTATACTGGGACTCCTAAAAGGGATCGCTCAAGCAGGAACAGTGTTAGTCCCCTCTGATAGTTCACAAACTCGTATTGGAGGCCAAAATCCAGATCAGATTGTTGCTCCAGGTTCTCAGACTCTGGGTACTCAGCCAGCTGTAGCTACAACTCCTTGTTCTGATAGTATGACATTGCTAGATGTTACACCATATTTGGCTAATAGACTTGCTATGACCGTGGATGAGTAGAAGATGTTTGGAAGGTTCAAGAAGATGAATCCTGCAACTTACACAAGTGGCCTAAATGAGGATGCACACGAGTTTATAGTTAGTTGTCATGAGAGATTGCACAATCTTGTATTAGTGGAGTCTCATGGAGTTGACTACACGACGTTTCAGATGGTTAGCCCTGCCAAGTAATGGTGGAGAGATTATATTAGTAGCAAGATGGCTGGATCACCTTCACTTCCATGGAGTCAGTTTACTTAGGTATTTCTAGATAAGTTTGTTCCACGCAGTGAGAGGGAGCGTAAAAAGGCCGAGTTTGAGAGTTTATAACAAAATGGTTTGTCAGTTATAGAATACGAGGTTAGATTTCATGCCTTGGATCAGCATGCTTCGACGATACTTCCTACCAAGGATGAGAGAGTTAGAAGGTTTGTCAAGGGATTGATTATTCCGCTTCGCATAGGAGTTTCTCAGGTTGCTGCTTCTGGTGCTACTTTTCAAAGAGTGGTAGATGCTACAAAAAAGTTAGAGATGATTCAATGTAAGGGATTTGAGCAGCATAAGGGCAATAGGGCCCATCATTCGAGGCATTATGGTAGTGTTCCACCCAAGAGTCGAGGTTATTCAGGAAGGGGTCAGGACTCTCAATCTAGCAGAGCTACTCATGCTGCTATGCCAGCGTCTGGAGCTGATCATAGTAGGCCTTAACACCTCTAGCTCAGCGCATACTTCTCAGGATTCATCTTCTAGATCCTCAGGTCGTGGAGGGTATAATGTCCATTTAGGTTTTTCTCATTATCTTACTCCTCGTAGGTGTTGTTTTAAGTGTGGTGATATAAGATACTTTGTGAGAGATTGCCCTAGGATTGGCCGTGGTGGTTCACATCAGGATTCTCATGCTTTGACTTTCAAGACCGCACAACCTTCGACTAGGGGAGGTGCACCAAGTGGCAAAGGTGGTTCTCATTTGGGTATAAGTAGTACTCATTCTAGTCGAGGTAGTGGTCAGTGGGGTTCCTAACTCGCGGGTGGTCGTGCCCAGTGTTATGCTCTTCCAGGTAGGCTAGAGGCAGAGATTTTATATGATGTTATCATAGATATTATTCAAGTCTGCCATCAATCAAATACTGTATTATTTGACCCAGGATCTACCTACTCTTATGTGTTCATATATTTTGCTTCTAGTTTGGATATGCTATGTGAGTCTCTTAATTTTCCAGTATATGTTTCTACTCTTGTTGGGGATTCAATAGTGGTATATTAGGTGTACCGATCATGTGTAGTTACTTTGATTGGTTATAACACTCAGGTGCATTTAAAGGTGTTAGATATGATAGACTTTGATGTTATTCTTGTTATGAATAGGTTGTCTCCTTACATGCTATTTTGAATTGTCATGTTAAGACTATTACATTATCTATGCCGGGGATTCCTACTATTGAGTGGATAGGTTCTCTTAGTTATGCTCCAAAAAAAGGGTGATATCATTTCTTAGGGCTCGTCGACTGGTAGAGAGAGGATGTTTGTCTTACTTGGCATACATTCGAGATACCAGTATGGAGGCTCCTACGCTTGAGTTTATTCCAGTAGTGAGTGATTTTTCAGAGGTCTTTCTGACAGACCTAGCAGGTATTCCACCTGATCATGACATTAATTTTTGTATTGCTCTAGAACTAGGCACTCGACTTATTTTTATTCTATCTTACCATATGATACTAGTCGAATTGAAAGAGTTAAAAGATCAGTTGCAGGATCTATTGAGTAAGGGATTCATAGGTCAAGTGTATCTCCTTGGGCTGCTCCAGTCTTGTTTGTGAAGAAGAAGAACGAGTCGATGCGTATGTATATTGACTATCGATAGTTGAACAAGGTGACAATAAAAAATAAGTACTCAATACCTCGTATTGATAATTTATTTGATCAACTTCAGGGTGCTTTTATTTTCTCCAAGATTGATTTAAGATTTGATAATCATCAATTGAAGATTAGGGCGGGGGATATTCCTAAGATAATTTTTTGAACACGTTATGACCATTATGAGTTTCTGGTGATGTCTTTTGGGTTGGCTAACGCTCCAGCAGTATTTATGGACTTGATGAATAGGGTGTTTAGACCGAACTTAGACTATTTTGTTATTGTCTTCATAGATGATATATTGATATATTCCCGCAGTAGAGAGGAGCACAAACATCATTTGAGGATTGTACTCAGAAGTCTGAAAGAGAAGAAGCTCTATGCAAACTTTTCAAAGTGTAAATGTTGGCTTAGCTCAGTGACTTTCTTAGGATATGTGGTGTCCAAAGAGGGTATTATGGTGGATCCTAAGAAGATTGAGGAAGTTTGAGATTGGACCAGACCTACTTCAGTTACTGAGATTCGAAGTTTCTTAGGCCTTGCAGGTTATTATCGATGATTTGTGGAGGGATTCTCATTCATAGCATCTTCCTTGACTAGATTGACCCAGAAGGGTGTGACTTTCTAGTGGTCTGATGAGTGTGAGGTAAGTTTTCAAAAGCTTAAGACCTCATTGACTATTGCTCTGATATTGACTCTACCTATTGAGGAGAGAATTTTATTATATATTATGATATTTCTCGAGTTGGTCTTGGTTGTGTATTGATGCAGAAGGGAAAGGCGATAGCTTATGCGTTGAGGCAATTGAAGGTTCACGAGAAAAACTACATGGCCGCTGTAGTGTTTGCGTTGAAGATTTGGAGGCATTATTTTTATGGTGTGCTTTGTGAGGTATTCACAAATCATCGTAGTCTCCAGTTTATATTCCACCAAAAGGATCTCATTTCGAGATAGCAGAGATGGCTAGAGTTACTTAAGGACTATGATATGACTATTGTTTATCATCCAGGTAAGATAAATATGATAGCAGATGCCTGGCATCGAAAAATTATGGGTAGTCTGGCCTTATTATAGGTTGGAGAGCATCCTTTGGCTATGGATGTTCAGTCCCTAGCCAATAGCTTTGTGAGGCTAGATATTTCAGAATTTGGTAAGGTTTTAGTTTACATGGAGGCAAGCTCATCCTTATTGGAGCAAATTTGGGCCTAACAATTTGATGACGATAATTTACATAAAATTCGAGACAAGGTGTTAAAAGGTGAAACCAAGGAGGCAATGCTTGATAGTGAAGGAGTTTTGAGGATAAAAGGTCGTATTTGTGTTCCTCGCACTAGTGATTTGACTAAGCTGATTATAGAAGAGGCCAATAGTTTTAGGTATTCTATTCATCCAGGGGCTACTAAGATCTATCGTGACTTGAAGCAGCATTATTGGTGGTGTCGTATGAAGAGGGACATAGTAGAATTTGTGTCTCGGTGCTTGAACTATTAGCAAGTGAAGTATAAACACTAAAGACATGGAGGTGTGACTCAGAGGATGCCCATACCTGAGTGGAAGTGGGAGTGTATAGCCATGGACTTTGTGGTGGGTTTACCATGAACCTTAGGTAAGTTTGATGCCATATGGGTCATTGTGGATCGATTGATTAAGTTTGCACACTTTATACCAGTTCAAACAAGTTATAATTCAGAAAAGCTAGTCAAGATCTACATTAAGGAGATAGTTCGCTTGCATAGGGTGCCTATTTCTATCATTTCAGATTGTGGTACACAATTTACATCTCACTTTTGGTGGTCTATGCAGAAGGAGTTGGGTACTCGAGTGGATCTTAGTACAGCTTTTCACCCTCAGACTGATGGTCAGTCTGAGCGTATTATTCAGATTCTTGAGGATATGTTGCGAGCTTGTGTTATTGACTTTGGTGGTCATTGGGATCAATTTTTACCTTTGGTGAAGATGATATATATATATATATATATACTCTTGTCACTACTTCTTCGTTGTTGGTCAATGAGCCATATTGTTTCATACTCATACTACATTAGTTGCACTCTTTTGTGGTGCAGATTCAATTCCGAGTATGAGCGCATCCTGTGGAGCTCTTTGAGTCCAAGCTTGAATTATCCTAGAGTTATGGTGAGTTGCTTAACTATTCTGCAATCCAGACCTCCCTCTACCTCATTAGTCATTTTATTTATTTTTTATATTCAAACAGGATATTTCTTATGTTTAGATTTATCATCTTAGTCTCAAACTTGCTTCACAATTTTAGAAGCTCTTGTACTTATGACACCAAGTCTTTGGTAGTATTTTAGCTTTCCTCATTTCATACTTATAAGGAAATTATTGTTGAGGATATTCATCGTTAGCTATTGTTCACTTTATATATTACGTTGATTAGTAACTTATTGGGTTGGTTTACCTATCGGCTGAGAGTATAAGTTCCATCATGACTCGTGTTTTCGGTTCGTGACAAACTTTAGCGACAAAATTTTATTATTTAGCTACAAAATTTGTTAGTCCTAATTTTTTAAAATATTATACATGAATTAGTAATATGTTTAATGTATACATTAACAATACAGAAACAATACTAGAAAATTTAGGTGTTACTTTTAATTTATTTATCCATTTTTGTTATTGACATATTTGGAAGTGTAATGTCATAACTCAATCCACTAGTAATATTTTTCGCTTTGGGTCTAGGTCTGCACGATTTTAAAACATGTTATTAGCTAGTAGGTAAGACATATTTACTTATATACCCAACGATTCTCTTGTGTTTTGCTGATGTGGCATTTCTCATTTTAATATGGATTGTTACGTACTCCCCCTCGATGAACTCAGTGTCCTTACTGAGGTTTACCCCATCATATGAGATTTACCTAAACTCAATATTGATGTTTGACCTGCCTTACCGAGACTTGCCTAAACTCATCCCTTTCTATTTCTTTGTTTGTCCTGTCAGATAGAAAGAAAATATTACCCGAAAGAGCTTTCTTTACTTGCTTTCTTTTCCAACACTTTTATGTGGAGATAGATGTAATATTAATATAATTGATAGTGGTTGCATTGATTGAAGGTATAGTAGTAAAGGCTGGTAGAGCGAAGTATATTATTGAACGAATAGGTCTAATTGTCGAGTTCTATGACAGTGAACTCAATGGTGTTAGCATAGTGAGTTAGGTATGGACTTCCTTTCACTACCAGAATCACCATTTGGTAGGGCTAGTTGAACTCTGACCCATATCGATAAGTCTAATACAAGAATGACTCTGATACTATATGTAACAGTCCAATCTACTAGTGATATCATCCACTTTGGGCCTAGGCCCGTACGACTTTAAAAATACATTTTAGTAGATAAGACATATTTAGTTATATACCCAATATCACTTCTATATTTTATCAATATGAAACTTCTTATCTTAAAATGAAATGTTACATATTATTTGCTTTAGAATATTTTTAATAATAAGAAAATATGGACCTTCCATAGTCATATGTTTGTTCTAAATTAATGGATCAAAGGTCAAGAAAGGTGTCACCAACCAAATTTAATGTAAATTTAATTTGCCAGTCCAAACAGAGAGAGTACAAGTGAATTAAATTATTTTGTTTCCAAAGAACGTAAGTGCTGAAAATTCATATAAATATAAGTGAATTCCATGCACATGCACAAAGACCTTTTCACTTCCTTGGCCAGTGACGTTAATTTGTCCTTTTTCTCTTTTTAAAATGTTTTGGTAGAGTTATTGATTTTTGATCGTTGAAAATGGAAGGTGATTAGATAGAATATGATGTAACAGTATATGTCGAGAATATGATATTATTAGATAAAAGGAGTGGAGGTCGCGTATTAAAATAGAAGGTTAATAGGCTGATAAAAATAGGTTGATGTCAAGCCTTGTGTTATATATAGTAATAGGACTAGTCATGTAGTCATGTCTTTGTATCTTGTGATGTTATTGTCCATTTTATAGTTGTCACTTTTATTATATTTATATATTAACGCTCGCTTTCCACTTAGTCATTTTTCTTTCATATATATCTTATATTTTTTGCTTTTGGGGGCCTAATATTTTTGAGATGAGAGTCTTTCGAAAATAACATTTCTATCTCTATGAGGTAACTGTAAGGTTTGCGTACAGTTTACCCTCTTTAGACCTCGCTTGTGGGATTTTACTAAATATGTTTCTGAAAAGATATAAAAAAGAATATGAAAGATAAAATTCGTTCATGAAATCAATTTTATTTGTTTGTGCATATTGCATACTATTAGTGTAATTATATTATCGTCTCTAATCTTCTGATAAAAATTCGAACATAAAATCTTTAATTAAGGATGAAAGTACCATATTGATCCAACAATCACAATTCTTACCATTGTTTAAACTTGTATGATTGGAGCTAATGTCCTAAAGTAAATAAAACAATTTTGTAAATTAAATCAAATTTATTATTCAATATAGATAGATAAATTAGCACCAACCCTTTTTAAGTTTCAAATAGTAGATACACAAAGTGGAAAAAAAACCTAGAATTTGTTGGAGTGTGATATATACTGTGGAATTATTTGTTTTTTCCTTTTCCTAATTTAACATAAGAAAAAATTATACAAAGTGATAAAAATTTAATGATTATTATGCACTATATTTATGATTTCGGCTAATTATTGAACACAATTACAATTTATTTAATTTTGCTAGAATTTATATTATTCGGTTCCAATAAATTCAAAATTTATATATGATTACCCTAGTTACTTGTATATATTTGTTAATACATTTGACTTGTATAAATTATGAAAAATTCATAACTATATATACAAAATTTGTATATATACTTACTCTATTTGTATATTCACAAGCAAAATACACAAATGGAAACACCCATATAAACAAAACTACAACTATCAAGCGTAATTAGACATACTGTAGCTAAAAAATATAATTTTTTTTGCTATTTATAAAATTTGTTCAATATGTATCATTTTGTCATGATAATCATTTGCAAAATAAGTTTCTATAAAAGTAATTGTTATTATATGAAAAAGAATACAAACGAACAACGAACATTACCCCAATGACTCAAAGGCT
>JAOTQJ010122042.1:285-10561 GCA_025642045.1 Solanum sejunctum
TTGGATTCTCATAACAGTCATAACTTAGAGCCTCACCCATTTGTACCCAATCATGGTTACATGCCCTAAACCTCTTATTCATACGCCCCAATCGCTTAGCTTCTTGTGAAGACAAAGATTACTTACGTTAGCCTACTCCATATCAACAACTCAAATATATTGTTTGGATTCTCATAACAGTCATAACTTAGAGCCTCACCCATTTGTACCCAATCATGGTTACATGCCCTAAACCTCTTAAGCCTCCTCTTTCCTAGTGCTTCTCCCTTAATTTACTATCTCCATCTAAGGGGTACTTCTACTCTACTCCTAGCTCCATGCTCCTTGCCAGCTAATATCTTAATCATTGAACATGCACTACAGCAAGACTCTTAGGTCAAATCTCCACAAGGACTATCACTATCATCAAGTTATCTCCTCTTTAACACTACTCAAAAATTCAAGCTTAGGGTCTAGCACTAACATGTGCATCCATCATATACCTCTCTAATGCCGACTTGGCAATTACTAGGTAAAAGTTTAGGGAACATAATACTACTAAAATCTCAAAGCGAGTAATCAATCAACACATTCCCTCTTCACAACTCATGTACCACTCACCAATTCACTATACCTTCTTATCTGGCTAAGCTTATAACTCTATGAATCTCATGAACTCTCACATACAATCATAAGCCTAATTTTGATCTATCACATAAAAAACACTCTTTCCCCTTCTTTAAGAGCTACACTTCACCCTCAATAGTATGAATACTACAACACATCAACATACATTTCCTTCTAGTTTGGAGCATGCTCTAACATATTCTGACACTAACTCTCTCTCTCTATATATATATCTCATCTCATCATGGAATTCGTAGGATACTTTTGACTTTTTCATCACGCTTATGGACATTGACTCATCCCTTCACTAGTTACCTAATGGATACATATCTCTAACTATAAGCCTCAATCAGTCATCAGTATTACTATCTCATCAAAAGAACACGGGCATAACTCAATACGAACGAACATAATCATGCATGATAAGAAAGAATAAATAAAAGGAAGATTTCTAACAGTCTCCATAACTTCTCAAAGATAAGTATAGACGTCTCCATACCGATCCTTGAGAATTTACTGAAACTCAGCTTGTATGCACATGAGACCTATGAACCTAGGGCTCTAATACCAACTGTCATGACCCGAAATTCGAGCATGATGGCACTCATCTTAACCCACCAAGACAAGTCAGCCAACAACCAAATTATAACATTAAAAATTGCAGAATTATAATAAAAATAAAAGTTTAATTATGGATAACGAGTCAACTTGATATAAAAATTTTCAAAATCTGGTTGTCACGTGTACAAGCTTCTAAAGTATTATAATGGATTCGAAAAAAATTACGAGTGTGAAATGATATTGTCTCTAGAATAGAACAAAATCATAAGTAGGAGTATGAAGTCAGCTAGGATGGCAAACATCTATCTCTCACAATCTCCACAAGAAGCCTTGGACAAGGAAGAGTAGAGAGTATCACGACAATCTGGGCTCGCAACCTACAAAATTATTGTAGCAAGAGGGGGTGAGTACCAAACACACGGTACTCCACAAGTAAACTAATAAACATAAGATTAAGTAATATAGAATACCGGTACCTCCAACACTTCAACCAACCCCCACAACTACGACGTAATTCATAACCTTCACAATTACCCCATCAAAAAATTCTATGATCAAAGCCTATGATAGTATAATCCTCATTTATCCTACTTTTAAGTCATAAAAAAAAATTCTACAATTTATCAAGTTCTCGCTAATTCATCAGGTGTCGTTAAATCATACCGAAACTAATCATGTAAGGACATAAACAAGTCAATGATATAATGAATAACCAATCTCAATAGCACTCCATATAATCATAACAAGCCAGAGCACTATGGATGAAGATGAATATCGTGAGATGTAATTCAATGCAATGCAATGTCACATAGAAAGATGTATGTATGTCCCAATGATACACACTCGCTGTAACATAGCCCAGGACCCATGGGAGACTCCTAGTCCATGCATCTGTCACGGCGCGTGACCCATCCCAGTGAATCATAATAATTGTAATGGTGTGTGACCCGACCCAGCAAATTATAGTAACTATCACAGCATGTGAGCCGACCCAGCGAATTATAGTAACTGTCACAACATGTGACCCAGCCCAGCGAATCATAGTATCTATCATGGCGAATTATGCATGTCTGTCCTATTGATACACACCCGCTATAACACAACCCAGGACCCACGCATCTGTCGCAGCGCGCGACCCATCCCAGCGAATCATAGTAACTGTCACAGCGTGTGACCCGACCCAATGACTTATAGTAACTGTCACGGCATGTGGCCTGACCCAGCGAATCATAATAATTATCACGGCATGTGGCCCGACCCAGCAAATCATAATAACTGTCATGGCGTGTGATTCGACCCAGCGAATCACAATATCCTCTTTAATTCTAATTCTTTTTCACTAGCCTGACCCATTTCCCTTCGACTTTACATTTCTTTTCCTGGAACATCTAGCAATCACATAGTAAATGCACAATAATCATGTTTATGAAAATAAAATACGCAAGATGCCCATACAAATTCATATATCTCAAAAATCAAGAATGGGTAGCTCAATAACATAAATGTTGCAATATCCTCAATCTCAATACCATCACAACCTTAACAACATTCACATCTAGAAGTAAGTATCACCTCGATATCAATAACAAACAATCATTATTTCACATATAATAACCCTCTATCATTAGTCCACAAGTCGACTATCACCGTAGGATAACTATCCAATTTAAAATATTTTAATCAAAGCCTACATAAATCATTCTCAATACCTCACAAAGAAGTACAAGATTTTATATACTTAATAAAGGTTAAAAAATTTACTTGCCTTATATAAAATCTCGAATCACGTCAATTTCGAAGCTATTCCCTTTTATGACACTCTATTTCACCAACATCTATTCAAATATAAAATTAGAATTATATAATTAATCTAACAACACTAAAATCAATTAATTCGGGTGAAAAGGGTAAAATGGTTTAAAAATTTTATCGCCAGAAAATATCATTGGAATCTGAAAATTTATACATGAAAATGTTGCCCAATTGATAAGGAATTCAACAGTTAATTTATATAGATTTCACCTCAAACAAAGCAACAACGTTAATTTCTAAAGTTCCCAGTGTGTTCTTCTCAAACAATTATACAATTTAGCCTTTTGAATCACTCAAATCTGATCAAAATTGAGAGAGAAATTATTAGTTAAAGTTTGGGGAAAGTTTGCGATCTTCTCCTCTTTCTTGGAGAAACTCCCCAATTTTCGCAAATCTTTTAAAGTGAAAGAATTTGGAAGGACATTGAATGAAAGAATTATCTTTGATTCTTGAAATTTTAACTTAAACTCTTTAGAGTTCTTGATGAAGAACCATAATTCTTGAAGAAGAAGAGTTAAGAAATCCTTTCTTGGGATTCTTGAATTTGTTTTCTTGAAACCCTAGGTTATGATTTAAAATCCTATTAGAACTTCATGAACAGGTGAAGAAATTCGAGTTGGGTAGATTGAAATTTATGAATAATAATTTACCTTGAGGATGAATCTTGAAAGAAAATCCTAACTTCGTGGCTTTCTTGATTATTCTTGATTGTTTATGTTTAGAAGAGAAGGGAGAGAATTTTTTATTATGAAAACTAATGTTTTATATATTTTGGGGACCATAAATAGACTCCTAAAGGTTTTAGGATAAAAACACCCTCAAATTATAAAGAGAAACGTCATCAACTCATCCAATGAAGGTCCACGACGCGCTCCGAGCACGGACTTTCGGACAGCTCTGCACCTTTCCACTAAAATGGTCATAACTTTCTACTTCAAACTCCGATTAATGCGACATTAAATGCATTGGAAAGATAATTCTAAAATATTTAATTTTATATATTATGTGTCATCCAAATCATTATACTTTAGGAGATATGGTCATTTGAAGTTGACCCTTCTATTGACTCATACGAAAACTTAGTTTCTAGAAATTCTTTGAACTTGGCTTGATGTAAAATATCCCTTATGACTCTAAATCACACATAATATACTTTAAATACTTAGGAATTGATCCTAACACATATAGACAACTTACAAGTCATTGGTTCAAATAACTTTTATAAAATCATACATTAGAAATACGACCTCATATCAACTCCAATTCTATTCCTATACTAAGAGATTGACTTTAACATCTATGCTCAATTAAGAATCCTCAATTAAAATCCTATATCATATGAAGGATGACTCTGTCTTAGCTTAAAAAAATTTGGGCTGTTACACCCATGATCTTGAGCTCACTACAATGGTGTTCGCTCTAAAGATCTAGAGACACTATGTATATAGTAGGCACGTGGATGTATTCACGGACTACAAGAGCTTGCAATATGTATTCAGTTAGAAGGAGTTGAATTTGAGGAAGACAAGGTGGTTGGAACTACTAAAGGACTATGACATTAGCATCCTCTATCACCCAGGTAAAGCTAATGTAGTTGTTGATATTCTTAAAAGGTCAACCATGGGAAGCATTGGTCATATAGAAGATGAAAAGAAAGAGTTAGCTAAAGAAGTGCACAGACTAGCCTATTTGGGGGTGTAGATTGAAGATTCTGATGAAGGTAGTACCATTGTCAGAAATAAAGATGAGTCATCCTTAGTGATAAAGGTGAAAGAAAAGCAAGACAGGGATCATATCCTCCTCCAGTTGCAAGAAGATGTTCAGAAACAGAAGGTATTGGTGTTTGCCAAAAGGGAGATGGAGTCTTGAGATATCAAGGCAGGTTGTGTATGCCAAGTTTTGACGATCTTAGAGATAGGATCTTGGCTGAAGCTCAAAATGCCAGATACTCTATTCACCCTGGTTCCACAAAGATATATAGAGATTTGCGAGAAGTCTATTGGTGGGGTGGCATGAAGAGGGACATTACAGAGTTCGTGTCTAGATGCTCGAATTGTAGCAAGTTAAGGTACAACACCAAAGGCCTTGTGGTGTAGCTCAAAATATAGAGATTCCAGAATGGAAATGGGATATGATTAACATGGACTTCGTAACAGGCTTACCTCAATCCTTTAGATATCATGATTCGATATGTGTAATAATAGATAGAAAGACAAAGTTAGGTCACTTTCTACCTGTCAAGACGACTGATATAGCTGAGGATTATGCAAGACTTTATCTTAAGGATATTGTTAGGCTGCACGAGGTCCCTATATCTATTATTTCGGACAGAAGAGCTTAGTTCATAGCACAATTTTAGAAGTAATTTAAGAAGGGGCTTGGTACGAAGGTAAGTCTTAGTACAACTTTTCATCCCCAAACAGATGGACAGGAAGAGCAGACTATACAGACCCTAGAAGATATGTTGAGCGTATACGTATTAGTCTGGAAAGGTAACTGGGATGATTATCTACCCTTTATTGAGTTCTCTTATAATAATAGATTTCAGGCCAGCATACAGATGGCATCGTATGAGGCCCTTTATAGGAGAAGGTGTAGATCACCCATTGGGTGATTTGAAGTCGGTGAGGCAGGATTGATAGGACCTGATCTAGTTTATTAGGCTATAGAGAAGGTAAAGGTCATCCAATAAAGGCTAAAGACAGCCCAGAGTCGGCAAAAATCATACACTGATGTTAGGAGGAGAGATTTAAAATTTAAAGTAGGTTATTGGGTGTACCTGAAGGTATCACCAATGAAAGGAGTTATGAGATTCGAAAAAAAATAAAAGCTCAGTCCACGATATATTGGCCCTTACCAAATTCTGAGAAGAGTGGGTAGCATTGCTTATGAGTTAGAGTTACTAGCAAAATTAAGTGCTATACATCGATATTCCATATTTTCATGCTTAAAAAATGCTTGGGATATCCTTCTCTAGTTGTCCTTGTTGAAATTATTGGAACTAAAGATAACTTGTCATATGAAGAGATTTTGATGCAGATACTAGATCGATAAGTTCGTGAATTGAGGACTAAGGAGATTACTTTGGTAGAGATTTTATGGATAAACCAATTTATTGAGGAAGCTACATGGGAAGCAGAGGAAGACATGAAGGCCAAGTACCCACACTTGTTCGTTGGCCTAAATGAGGATCTTGAAGGTAAGTTTCCATAATCTATTTTGAAGATTTATGTTTTTTAAGATTGGTAATCTCATGGTCTGAGCTAAGTTTTGTTCATATCGTTATCATTCGATGACGAATGATCCCAAGGCGGAGATATTATAATACCCGATTACCCCTAGAATTTACCTTATGCGTAACGCATCTTCCCATGCTCCATTTGCAAATCTGAGACCAGTTGCAATCAGTGCAAAATATTGAGTTAAAAAATGCCTCGACTCAATTTTAACAAAACCAAGTTAAATTTTTTTTTTACTCTTTTCGCACCCCTTCCGCGACACACTAGGGGTGCGAATTCCCACTTGTTTTTTTGGTGATTTTCAACAGGGGCTAAATATCGTTAAAACTGGGAAAAATTCACATGTGCGCGATGCGCACCTATGTAATTTCTGCATAGTTTTCTTCTTTATTTAGGAAGGGTAGTTTTGACCTTTTTCACATCACATTAGCCTAAAGTAGTTGATTTAAATCAAATTTCGACCATAAACACATAGAATATACTTTTGTTATTTCAAAAACCTCCTAGATACCCAAGAGTAGGATCGAGAACGGTAGTTAGAGCTCAAGAAATGCCTTCAATTCTTCACAAATTCTTTCCCCAGATATATAAGGTCGTCCAAAAACTATTTTTATGGATATCTTAGAAATTATATGTTAGTTTTCATCCAAGAAGTTTCAAGTACAAGTTGAAATCAAGTTTTATGTATTTTGGTGAAGTTCATTAATTTCCATTCACATGTATAGATTCTTGATAAGTATTATGATTCTTGATTTCAGTATTGATAAACTAAAATATTGCTACCAATATTTATAACCATGGATGATCTTCTGTAAATTTTACATGGATTTCATGAACACCCACAAAGCTTATAGTTTGAGCTGAGTTGAGTTTAAGAATCATTTTCTTTGAACTGCTTTTGCACGATAGCTCAGTATCCCATATGTTTGAAAATACTTGAGAAGATACTAGGTTCAATCAAGAAAAAGAGTTCAGATGAGAAACTTACATAGCTAAGTTGGGCTAAGTACCCAAAAGATCAAAGATTTTGAGAATTCGTATTCTTTAAGTTATGAGATATATAAAAGTTATTTTGGGAGTAGTATTGAGCATCGATATGAGTGAAAGTAGAATTAATTACTTGAACTCATAAACTATGTAGCCAACATAGGATATGACTGTACCAAGGTACATTCCTCATTAGCCACTGAGATGACTTAGTTTTAGGATCGATCCACTCCCCTAATTTCTCGTCCCCTACCCTGCAAAGTAAGGGACAACTCTGGCACCATGGGTAACGCTGTATCCCACAAAGCTCATAGTGGTGGTTGTTGGTTAGAGAAACTCCCCAAGCTAAATAAGATATATTTTATATATAAGTTTTCAGCATGTTAATTTTAGCATACAAAGTACTTATTAATATGTTACTTCATTCTTAATTATGTTTATGTCTTTTGAGAAATATTATCTTATCTTGAGTTACTATATTGGTCATCTTATATACCGTACATTCCATGTACTGACATCCTTAGGTACTGCATCATTTTATGATGCAGATGCAGGTGACAGATCTCCTTAGCAGCCACTTCATTCAGGACCAAACATCTTCCAGTCATCAATGAGGCCTCTTCTCAGTCATAGGCTCTTGGGTTTACATATGTTTCTTTCAACTTTTATTTCAGTTCTAGCTGCTTGGGGCATGTCCAGGTAGTCCTTTCAAACAGTTTTAGCTAGAGGTTCCATAAACTATGTGTTAAGTATTTTGGTACTTGTTTACTTCAGTATAGATTAAGCACCTATACATTTTAGATTTATGGAGATAGTTGTTGCTCTTAGCTTGTTACTTTTATGGCCTTTTCACATTCATTTAAGTCTTCTGCTGAGTAAGTAGCCAGGCCAAATGATTCGCTTGGGACCAACAACAGTTCTAAGTGCCAGTTACGTGTAGGGTGTAGAAAACCTTCAGCGGAGATATAAATCTCTTTGGTCTTTGTTTGCTTTATGCAAGACTCTCCTTTGTCTTTAAATTCTAGGAAGCTTCAGAGATGCTTGGTTTGATCATTTCTCAATCATGTTATCTTATTTGTTAGCTTGAAAAGTTTAGCATCTTGTTCATGCACTCATTTTATAAAGCCTTCAATTGCTTTACTCAAGTTTACTAGTTGCTCCTCCATAGGTGAAACATCACTTACCATTGCTTGCATGATCATTGGTGATGTTAGACAGTGGCATGATTTCTTGTACAAGTCAATTTTTAAAGGGCTCACATCGCGTAAGTCTTTCTTTGTAGTGGAGTTCTTGGATCCAGGAAGCTCAAGCGAAGCTAAAGCCCTTTCAATTCTTTCGACAATGTTACTTCCTCAATCCTAAGTTATTGTAGAGGACCTTGCTCCTTTTAGAGTGAAAAATCCAAACGCAGGAATTGATGTGGACAACACTTGAAGTGTTCGTTATCCTAGCACGGTAGCCTTGCTCCTCGTAACAGCTCCAGAACTTTCAAAAGTAACACTAAGAGTTTCTCTACTTCAATAGAGAACTTAGAGTCAGTAGTCTTAGAGAAAGTTGATTGGAAGTTGGTCTTTTTGGAATCCATTTGAATATTTTTTTATTCTTGAAAAGTTGAGATTAGAGATAGAGACTGTCTGACCGGGCGTTCCAGAGTTTAGAGACGATAAAATTTGCATCGAGAAAATAATAATCAAGAATAAAAATATCACAATAATTGTAGTCTTTGATTTCAATATGTGAGTGTTACAATCTCTATAATTTCTCTAATTCGCCTTTTCAATTATAAATTTAAGAGAACTTTTGCTTGATTTTGAATCTTTTGAAACTTGTTGGATTTGATCTTGACTTGCACATGAATTCAAGGTGTTTAGGGATTAATCTTGAATTTTGTGGGCTTAATATTGATTTATAGATCTGATGAACTTGATATGGACTTGAATTGTTCTTGAGCATGATCTTGAGGTCAAGGGATCTTAAGCTTGTTTTTGAACTTAAATGCTTGAACGTTTGAATTCTTGAACTTGTAGAGAAATTTGTGGTGTTTGATCCATGAGCTCTCGCTAGCTTTTTTGTTCGAATTCTTGATGTCCCTTTAATTTGAATTATGAAAACCCCTATTTATAGTGTAGAATAGAGGAATTATAATTAGAAAGACTTCCTTTCACCCAATCAGATTTAAGTGATATGAAATATTAGGCTCTAATGAAATGGTCTTGTCATTTTGATACATGGAATGATCCTATTGACTTCTTTGTTTGACTTGGCGTGCCACCTCATTTGACATGTGGCGCCAACATGGGCCTCTTGGATGAAATAATATTGTGTTTATTAAATTGCTCTCATTTATTGTAGCCCAAATCAATTAACTTGTATTTTAATTAAAATTGTATTTGTTGAACTTAAATAATTTACCCAATTATATTAATTCATAACATTTATTTGGACTAATATATTCATAAATTTAATATAATTTGAATCATTTTAAAATTTATATTTAATAAATTTTAAATAATTACAAAGATCAATATATTTTTTAATTATTTTTTTTTAGCTTCGACGCGTCCTCTATATGCAAGAATCTGGAATAATGAAATTATTACAATTCATTGCAGAAATAAATTTTGATTTTTTTAAATAAGAATTTATTTATTAATCACAACTAAAATATAAATTTGAATCTAATTAAAATATTTAATTAAAGAAAAAATACGAGTATTCTAGAAGGCAGAGGAGAACGAGAATGTCAAAGCACAAGAATAATGTACATTAGCTAGATATGAAAGATTGTCGACCATTAGGAGTGATGGTTCATCGATTTAATTATTTCAATGGATTACCTGAAATAGGGGCATAAAACGGAGAATAGGAAAAGAGAATGGAAGCATTGATTGGTCGAGATGAAGCTAACTAAAAGAAAGAGAACACTTCGTACTCTAAAAAAGAAAAATAATTACAAAGAATTATTTTGTCACGACCCAACTCAGGGGCCACGAATGGTGCCGATAGGGCACCGCGACAACCACTTATACTGAATCTTTACTTACGACAGCTAAGGAATTTCGCAAAAATTT
>JAOTQJ010122063.1:0-10561 GCA_025642045.1 Solanum sejunctum
ACATGAGTTCCTGCTACAAAATAAAGTTCACAAATTATTCCAATTCATATGCATTTTATTATTTATGTAACGTACTCATTTCACAGTCAGGTTGTCCTGTGTTATTATCCACATGTCACATGTTGCATATACTATCTTACAGCTTTAATATTATGGCCACCAAAAGAATTATCTCAAAGGTAATTGAAAGATACAGTATATAGTTTTGACGGGTGGTAGCCTGAGGGGGTTCATGAAGAACATGGCATAGGGATGATCCCAATACAGTATTATGAGTGGTAGCTTGAGGGGGATCATATAGAACCTAGCATAGGGACGATCCCTATACAGTTACCACTGATCAATTGGTCATATGATTACAGCTGTGCACAGATTTTACAATACAGATTTTACAGTAAAGGTAAAGGGATATAAAGGACGTAAAGTACATGATTCCACAGCATAACTAAGGGTGGTCCCTGATCTTCCATAGATGCATGGTTTCATTTGAGTTGTTACTTTGCATACATTATATCCTACCTTACATAATCAGTACATTATCCCCTACTGATGTACTTTACGGGGGACCTGCATTTCATGTTGCAGGTATAGGTGCTAGTAGATCTCCTCAGTAGGAGTACAGGATATTCAACTGTTGTCATCAAGCTCTAGGTTGCTTCGGAGCTTTGTACATGTCTAGAGCTTATATGTTTTTATTGCATAATTTATCGAGGTGGGGCCTGTCCCAACCCTTGTTAGATGTTTTTCTTTATTTAGAGGCTTTGTAGACTACATAAACACAGTGAGGTCATGTCTCACACTTTAGATCGCGTGACCCCAATGACCTAGTATTATGCATTCCCTTTTGGCTTGTTATCAATGTTTATCTACATAAAGGCATGTCAAACGTAGAAACCCCTTATAATATGTATAGAACACATATAGTTACAGGTTGGTTCTCTCGAGCCTTATCGGCAACGAGTGCCGTCCGCCCTACGGGACTTTGGGGCATGACAGATATATGATCTAGCATGTCCATTAGTGAAATAAAAAAGAAAATTCCATTCCCACTCTATGTACGAATAAAGTGCGAAAGAGATAGGGGAGCCTAGCCATTTCACTCATTGAACCTTTCTTCAAAGACTGGAAAGCTTATGAAAAAGCCCACTCTACTTAGAAATATTCAAGGGATCCTTTTCTTGAACCCAAACGTCTTTCTGCGGGTCTCCGGCAAACAAAGAATTGCGCATCCGGGAATGAATGCATTTCCCTGACATGGACGATAGGGGCTTATCTCTTCTATCAACATTGAATTCTAGGAATGGAAGAAAATTTGTGTGGAAGGAACAAATAGATAGGGCTGCGGATTTAATTAAATTATAGGGAAAGAAAAAGAGCTTTCGTTCTTAATTTGAATGATTCCCGATCTAATTAAATATTCCAAATTTCTTAGTGCTTGATGTGGGAAAGAGCCTTGTGGCCCAATGGATTCCCCAATCAACCACCCCGTTAGCATAGGCCAGGCCGGAAGGTTATCAACCATAGCAGAATGAGGTTTTTTCCTTTTAATAAGGAGTGTCTTAGGAGGATCATGTTGATGCATCTGTGGATGCACAACCTTAGTTTCTCACAACTAGTAAAGAAATGAAGTTCATGAAAGAAAATCAAACCTCCCATCTCTATCTTGGTGACAATGAGTTTGCTTTGTATGCTCCTTCGATTTTCTAGTAGAAAGATCTATCGAGCTTTTGGTTCTAAGGAGTAAGGTAGGGATATTCCTAAATGGAATGGCATAAGAGAGATTATCTATAATCGAGCAAACATAGGCTTATGGAGAGCATTGGTATGGTCTTAGTCGCTCTAGTTGGGCTGGCTTGGACCTCCCTCTCTTTCACATCAAGTGGTCCTGCTAACTCGCTCATCGCTCTCGTAGCCCCTGAAAGTTGGCTTGTACTATTTATATCATAGATAGTCCTCCTTAGGTCATCAAGGTCAAGAGGAGCCAAGAAGTGGGGACAAATTATTGTTCTATGCAAAGGTGTACAACCAAATGAAAGATCCAATAAGCAACGGCTATAAGAAGGCCGACATTAATATACTAGACGGAAGAAAAAGGATCCCCATCTTCATTGAGATTGTGTTAGTGTTCTGTGTACTAGTATAATACAATAAGAAGAATGGAAAGTTCCCCATACAGATAGAGGTGTCTATAGCCTTGCCTCTGTCTTTGCCCCCTGCAGCGTTATGGTTGAATTACAATCTTCACCTTGATTCTATAGGTTGCAACCTGATCTATCTATGACTTTTGCTTTGTCAGTGCACTCAGAAACCTACTCTATAGAGGTAGATCCTCTTGCTTCATACTAAGTCAATCTAGAAGCGAGTTTCAACACTCAAAATAATAAACATCGGTTCGAGGCCCCTTCCGAGAGGCAAAAAAGCCCTTAGCCCCATCCAACAATGTCTTTCTACATAATATATATAATGCAAATAATGAGGGTACGTAGCCCCCGAACGTATATTGTAGTACCAATATATATTTGGTTTCTATTCAGTTAAATACCATAAGAGAAGATAGGCTACTTACTATCAAAAGTCAGACTCATTCTGTCTTCTGGCAAGATCAATCGTATCGAGAAAGATAAGGCCCAAAGAGCTCTACAGTAGTGCCTTGCTCAAGAATTTCAATGCAACTGTATAGAGACTAATGGGGCATAGTTGTGGAAGACTTTCTAGGTTATCTATTTTGGGGATCAACGTGATGAGTGTATGGTTCATTTCAAAGGGGAAGGACCCTTCAGAGAATGCATACTACACAAACTTAATTAAATCATTGCCAACCAGGTGCCAATTTTTCTAGAAGAAACCTAGTGGGAAGCCATCAAACCCTAGACTCCATATTTTATGCAAGGAATGGATTATCTTACTAATATCCCTGCTTGGGTGAGACTTCCTAGAATGTCACTGCATATGTACCATAAATCAGTGTCAAGGAGGTTAGGGTCAATGATTAGAGAGCTTTTGAAAATTGACTACAATACTGATAAGGAACAAAGGTGTAAGTTTGCAAGGATGGCAGTTGTTCTGAATTTGGAGAAGCCCTTGGTACCTAGGGTATGGTTGAATGGAAAGAGTAAGAAAGTCGAATATAAAGGACTTTCTAGGGTATACTCCCATTAAGGAGTATATGGGCACGTGAAGGAAGTTTGCCCCAATTATGATCTGGAGGTGGAGAACATTCCTAAGATGGGGGAGGTTTATAATGCGGATAATTAGGCAGATAAGAAGATGGAGGAATCCCCCTTTGGTCCATGGATGTTAGTTACAAGAATGAACACAAGGATATTTTCTAATAGACAACATGTCCCTAGGAGTGGTAGGGGCGCGAGTTCAAAAGTGCAGGGATCTCGGATAGGGGGGCTTTAGAACCGAATATGGAAAACTTTTCAGCCACATCCTATGTACTCAGAACCTCAGATGCCGAAAAAGGTGTAGTCACCGAATAAAAAACTAGAGAATAGGAGGAGCAATACATGTGGGTCTAGAGTTGATGCTAATGCTGAGGCTTTATCACGACGTAGAGATTTCAGCAACTCATAGATAATTTGAAGGAATCCATGCAGGCAAAGAAGGTGTCAAATACCAAAGCAGCCTCATATTCTAAGAAGGCCTTAGTGCCACATGAGGATATTAAGAATGAGGAAAACGTGTTTGATATTGCATTAGTACTACACAAAAACTTGTTGAGGGCCCTCACTACTCTGGATCATGTGAAGAACACAGCAGTAAAGTTTGGTATGGAGTATGCAGGGAAGGCAAATCTGTTGGTCCCTTGAATTTCACTTCGAAGAGTGCAGCGAGAGCTGCAGAGCTCAAGGAAGGTCTTTTCTTATGAAGTAAAGAATAAACCTTCAGACAAAGATGTAAGACTTGGAGTTATGAAGCAGGATTTGAAGAATAAGCCAAGGTCGAAGTTCAAACCCCTAACATACATGCATTTCTAGACAAAAAGATTTAATGTGGAGGAATAATCTACATGGTGAACCAAATTGATCTTGTGGGGTAGAGTAAAGTTACCATTTTTGGAGTAGATGCCTCTATATTAGATAATGGCTGGTAAGGGAAATGAATGAAAGAAGCTTTGAACATAGATGTCATTTCTTTAATTCCTTTGACAACTAAAGTTCCAGTGCCATTTCAATAAGGAAAATTGGCCAATCTGAATGACTCCCTGTGAGACTTTGAGAGCATATGTATTAGTTGTCCTTTCTCTAGTTTGAAACCAAAATGAAAATTCAATCACCAAGTGGATATCTCAAGAACTAAAGGTGCCAAACCTCGAATTTGACTTGAAATGAGGATAAGGATTCTGGCTAGATATGTATGATTCACCCGGTACCAGGTATTGGTAGTAGTGACAATCTCTTTTCCCTCCCTCTGTATGAGTTGAGAGGTGGAAGGTAAGTCTGCTAACTAAAGATAAACACTCAGATTATTCCTTCTTTTTTTATTTATAAGGGCTCACATTTATAGACATGATGAGAAGGGGGATCTGACACACTAAAATCTATTAGTGAGAACCATTGATTGAATTACTTTTCCCTTGACTATACTTTCACTTATACTATGAAGAACAGTGGCTATCCTAATGGGTGCACAGGATCCACTTCAACTAACTTAGGGTAGAGCAAACAATCAATCAAGCCATGAAGCAAGTGTAGTTGTAGTGAGCTGAGTCTGGAAACAAAGCTATAAAACCTGATGTTCAGCTACTCGTTGACTCTGATACAAAGGATTCTTTTACTTTAATAATTATAAAGAACACAACTTGGCAATGCCTGTGCCTCCTGCTAATTCGATACGCTTCCCGATCTCGATTTCCGAGTTTACCTTTCCCTTATTTAGATTCTTGTTCGTGATTCCATCCTTGAAATTGCTTCATTCCAGAGCCTCGTCAGTCTTCTTGCTCATGAATATCAGCAATTTTCACTGGTATGGTTTGCTCCTCTTGTTACATTTCCACCTCAAAGTGAAATATAGTATTTAATTCTTATGAAAGTTTTGTCGAGGTTCAAAATATATAAGAAATGGGGATAAGGAGGTTATCAACACCCTACTCGGCTGTTTGTGTCAGTAGATGAGAGGACCCAGGCAATATAGGATGACCAAAAAAGCAGAGTTCCCCAAAAATCCTATGCACAGCAAAAGCCATTTCTAATTCCTGATGAGTCGACCAATTCCTCTACCCCGTAGCTTCCCCCTTTCCTTCTCTTTCTCTTGCTATTTTGATAGAGGAACTGAGATGATTCATCTTAGTCTTAGTATGCTGGGTATGTCTTTGGTACGAGAGGACCGGGAAGGGCGCACCTCTAGTGGAACACCTTGCTAGCTTTTCATGTGTTGACCTTGTGTTGGAAAGGGATTCCGCTGGAGGAATTCACACTCGCAGAAGCTCTTCGGTAAGGAAACAAAGACAAGGGATCTCTCTTGACAATTTTGTGAACTATACGGAGTCTAATCCAAAGACTGGAAGTGGAAAGGGATTCCTTTGGCACCTTCTTTTCGCTTCTCTCCTTCTTTCTTCAAGTAGAGCTTTCTCTATAGACAGAATCGCACCTGGTCAACAAAAAGGCTAGGATGGTATAGAGAATAGGGTATTCAGATTCCTAAAGATTTCACACATGACCATATTCAAAGCTTGATCGAAAAACCAGCATTTATTGGTTGTTGACCAACCGACGATATAGTGAGTGTGTGTGCAGTGTGTAGGTGATCAAAATAGATTTACCATGGTATCTCTGGAACTAATTTTGCTTTCCTCGCTCTAATAAACTCTGACAGACCCTACTCAATCTTATTCCTTATATGTTCGCCTATCTGTTACCTAAAGCATTAATGAGGAAAGCTAGTTTTAGTACTTTTTTTTATTTTATAAAGGTAGAACATCGGATCTGCTAACGAGGAAGTTGTTGTTGATATTCCATTCCTGCATCTATCTTTATTGAGATTCTTGATATGCAATATTATGCGTAACTGCTTAAAGAGCAGGAAATATAGCAAGCGGTTCGCCTTGATCCTTGTGATTGCCAGAGAAATCTGTCAATGCTACTTGATAAATGTGAACATACATACTCTTGCCTCCTATCACAGGAAGGCCACTTCTACTATACATCCAACTACACATCTCCAACAATCCATCCTTGTAATTAGAATGAACATCTTTGGCTTCCTTATAATAAGAGATTTCCCCCGAAGGAAAGAGTCTGCTGATTACTCCGATGATCGTAACCTCGTGTCGGTGGAACATCCATGTTAGATTTCGTTGCAGAAGATCGAGTCTTTGTTGGAACTCTCTCCTTGTCGAAAAGTATTTATAATGCTTCTCAGCTATTACAAAGAGGGAAATGTTGATCAATCGATCTTAAAAATCCTGGTGAGAGCTTTTCATCATACCCTGTCGGGCTTTCTTTGCTCGAATGTTCTTTCTTTTGCCCCACACTAAGCTTGCTCTCTCATCCCTCCTACCCTTGCCTATACCTAGGATTCCCATTTGGACAAGATGTGATCTATCTGTTTCCTTAGTTGTAGTGGAACTTTGGGTTCGACGCTTATTTGAGAACTTCCTTATGATCTCATCCACATTATCCATGGAAGACCATTCTTCTTCCAATTCGTCTATTACACCCTGGATTTTGAAACTTTTTTGTTGTGCATCCTCAACTAATTGAGCATAAGGATCCCTTTGCATTTTTTTAAGTGTTTTCACTCACAGAAAAAGATTGTTGACTTTTGTTGGAATCTTTCCTCATCCGCGCGTTAGAAGTGCCTAAGTCCCCTGCGCCGGGGCAGAAGACTGTCCTCGTACGTTTAAGATTAGATGAATCAATGATTATGCATTGGTTCAAACAAACAAATCAAATATATTATATCGAACAAAGTAATTATTCCACTTTTTAATTAAACTATGAAACTTTAGAATGAAACTATTCCACTTAAAGCTTTTACATTGAATAAAAGTTCAGAATGAAAATATTCCACTTTTGAAATCTACTATGACACTGAATGCCCGGCTTAGTCATTCTCGCATCAGACGGAACAAACTGTTATCAAATCTAATATCGAATTTCTCACCCAGGCAGGGTGGAAACAAGCCTATTTCACTTCGAATTGCAGACCAGGCGTTCAAGCGGAAAGGGGCATGAACTTTGACGAATTTGCTATTTGATTTGTTTCAAGAAATGATTCAAAGCAAATAATTCCATAATTAATTAAAGTATTACACTTTGACGTTTAAGATTTCAGAAAAGTAATTAATGAAAGTATTCCACTTTGACGTTTAAGAAAACTTATGAATGAAAGTATTCCACTTTTTGCTTTGACTTTTAATTCAACTTCTGAATGAAACTGTGGTGATCAATTAGATAATTTTTTTGTTTCAAGCAATTAATTCAACTTGAAAGTAATTAATTAATAAAAGTATGAAACTATTTAATTAAACTATTCAACTTTTTAAGTAATTAATGAAACTTTAAAGTAATTAATTAATGAAACTGCAAATCAAGTAATTAATTAAACAAATTGAAAGTACTTAATTACACTTTTTAATTAAAGTAATAAACTTAAGAATGAAAGTATGAAACTTTTTTATCCACTATTCCACTTCTAAATGAAACTATGAAACTTAAGAATGCATCTATGCAACTTATGAATGAAACTATGAAACTTCCTGCAACTTGACTGAAATAAAAGTAATTCGACTTTTCTCCCCTCTCCTTACAGGAAAGTGACTTTGAAGTTCCTATACTATTGGTCGAGAAGAATTACATCCTTCTTCTCCTTTCAGTTGAGTGTTTTTATACCCTTTCGAACGACTAAGCCGGGCCACAAATAATATATTTTGTTTGTTTAAAGCAATTCCACTTTGAGCTTTTAATATTTAATAAAATCAACTTATTAATGAAACTATGAAACTAAAAAGTAATTAATTCAACTTGAAAGTAATTAATTAAAGTTTAAACTAAACTATTAAACTATATAATTAAACTATTTAACTTTTTAATTAAACAAAAAAGCAATTATTTTTAAAGTAATTGAAAAAAGCAAGTATTTAATTAAACAAAAAAAGCAATTGAAAAAAGCAAGTTATTATGTAATTAATTACACTATTAAGCTTTTTAATGAAACTCTTAATGCGTTTAATAAAGTAAGTAATTAATTCAACTATGAAACTGATGAACTATCAATGACACTTCACGCAGGGTTGTCAATGAAACTATGAAACTTCACGACCTGTTGTCAAACAAAATCTGACATTTCTTGCCTAGACAGGTCACGAAAAGTTATGAAGTAGCTCGACTGAGAGGATAGGGGTGTGTCGAGTCGAATCAAGTAATTAATGCAACTATGAAACTGAGTGAACTGTTGTCAATTTTCCTTTCTCTGATCTTTGGTGGAGTGAGTGATGCCCCAAAGGGTATCACGAACGGAGGATAGAAGTTTTGAATGAAACTTTATATCCTTTCGACTGAATGCTACTGAATAAACTGTCTAGCCCAACAATTATTTATTTCCTTTCCCTGCCCGCTGATGAATCTGCTTATTTGAACACTTGCCATGGATCAACTTCCAGGACCTAGGATTTCCCCACGGGTGGACTTCAAGCGATCGGGGGGAGGCGGGAACCTTTGTCTTCCAATTAAGCGGGGCGGCAATTGTCATTCCTTGCAGGAGATCCTTCTCTGTTGGATCTTTTTCAAATGACCAGCGTGGGTGGCATCAAAAGTAGGCTGAAGAAGTTCCCTATTGAACCATCCTCGGAAGAGTAAGGAAGAAAAAGGGAATGACACTTTCTCGCCTCCTAAGAGTTGAGAGATCAGGCTCTCAGTTTTGCTTTCTTCAAGATCGGCATGCCTTTTAAATGAGTCTTCAATGAATACTGGGGAATTAGCAAACCGGAAGTGATACATTGCGAAGTCGTGACACATTTCATCACCAAAGATAAGGAAGTCAGAGTCAAATCAAATGGATAATTTATGGCCCGACTTAGTCGTTCTCGCGAATAAGGAAGCACGTCGACCACTGCCAACATGACTTTGTTTTAGAAACTTATCCTCCAATTGATCACCCTGCATTCCTCTCCCTTATGGTCGAGAGAGTGATTCCCCAAGGGGTATCATGAATGGAGGAAAGCACTTGCTTGGAGTTATCTGATCAGAACGAATTGGATTGACTCGATATGACTACTCTTTGTTCTTACTGCCCTCTCCTCTACGTATTTCATCGCTCCCATAAATAGAGAATCGAGCTTCGTGCCATTACTATTTGTTTGTTTGACTACTTAACCCGATCGGTCCATTACGTTGTTCTATAAGTACCCACTTTGAACTGGTCAAGGCTTCTTTGATAGTCTGATTAGCATCTCCGCCCTTTCTTTTAAGAAAACCCATCCATCGAATTATGAATGAAATGCCTCCTCTTTGCTTGTTATCATGAAATTGACTTATTCGGATGATTGTCAGGGGCAACTTCAATGCCTATTCTGGGAAATACCTAAAGAAGAAGACTAATTGATGGAAAGCTGCCTCTTCGAGTTGGCTACTGGATTTGTATTTTAGAATTGGTCAAGGTCTTCTGTAAAGACAAGACAAAAGCAAGAGTTCTGGCATTTTACCAAGGAAAAGGGTAGCTTGATTTGACATTGTTGTTTACAAGGGCCGGCTTTCAATTTCCAAAGTAAGTTCTCCACATCGGGCCAGGTTCTATCAGTAAGTGGGATGAATTCCTACTCGGACCCTAGTACTTCCTTTGACTACTAGACCCAATAGCGGGCAGCACGAAGCACCCTCACCAGACCTAAGTGCCCGCCCATTTGCTCTCACCCTAAATGGAATGGCTAAAGAAACAATTCCTTTCCTCCATTCACAGTAATGAACCAGTGATGTTTTTGATGCTCCTATCGAACTGCTTCCGACCAGAAAGGAGTGAGTTGCTCTTCTTGCTTATCACCTTCTTTCCCCTTCCTCGCATCTTAATATAATAACCAATCATCAATTGGAGGAGGGCAACATGGTGATGAATTGCGATTGGTCTAAACCTTCGACTAGCGACTTATTGCGGCCTGCCCAGAATGCCCATACAGACTAAGACCTTATTCACAAAGCGAAGAAAGAAGGACTTTAGACTTTCTACTCGAGCTCCATCATGGACTATTTACATTCCAAGACAACAAGTATAATGAAACAGAACCAATGATGTCGAGCTAAGAGCACCTTCATTGCTACAAAAAATGGTGGATGTACAAATCCACAATGGATCGTGTCCTTCAAGTCGAACGTTGCTTTCTACCACATCATTTCAAACGAAGTTTGACCATAACATTTCTCTAAGAACAGGTGTGGAATTGATTCAATTATGGAATCATAAATAGTCATTGGTTGGGCTGATGTATAAACACCATAATCTATAGTATTTTCTATATCAAGAGTATATAGATATAAATAATACTATAGATATAGGTGGATAAAGATTTTTCTGAAGAAGTCGTAGTAAAACCCATCGCTAATATTAATTTGTCTAACATTAT
>JAOTQJ010122074.1:0-10561 GCA_025642045.1 Solanum sejunctum
AAAATATCAAGAGTCAATCAAAAAAAATGTATATCTCAAAATTTCATTACCTTTTAAATATTTTAAGTTATTAATTATTATGTATGTTACTCTCTCTTGTAAATTATTAAGTTGATAATTATTATAATTTATAGTACCATTATATGTTACTTCCTCCATCTCAATTTAAAATTTTAATTATTATGATTTATCTTACTCTTTATATAAATTTTTTAAAATTGTTGATCAGTGTGATTTATAATATTTTTTACATAAAATAATTTTTAATGTATAACAAATTCCAGAAAGATTCAGATGATAAACTAAGTATAACACCTCACAACTCTATTCGTAGGATTCAAATTCTTTTGTTATAAATACATATGCTTGAACTTAGTGATGCCTCACATGTACTTATGTTTTAAGTTTCATTCTTATATGTGAAAAGTGTATTAGAAGTGGATTAGGGTCATACGAGACCTCTAGTACTTGGTCGAGTTCAAAACTTTCCTATCGACTGCATTTTTCGCATTAGATTATACAAGATTCAACTTTAAATGACCATAACTTTCAGCACACAAAGAATTAAGTGACAAATAACCTACCAAATCAAAGGTCTTTGAATTGGCTTCCCAAACCACCAATTTCACATCATTTGGAGTTTGGAGGAAGAAGTTATGACCATTTTATACGGACTGTCAGTGTAGAGTGAAACAACGTCCCTAACTTATGGTTCGTGGTCTGAATGACGATCTGTCCTGTTAACTCATGGAATGCCTTCTACAAGTCCATTTTTGAGTCCCAAACTTGACGAATCCAACTATGGGTCGTAGATGCTTCTACGGGTCGTGGTTTGGGATCGTAGAATGGATTCTGAGACCTCAAAATTCACCCAAAACTTTACGGATGGGTTTATACGGACCGTAGAAGCTTCTGCAGGCCATAGATTGACCCATAGACGACCTGGGCAGTGTTTTAAGAAGGTTATTTTAGTTTTTTTCCACCTTTTCATAATCTTAACTTGACGGTTTTATACCTAATTAAGCCCCTAAACATAACTATTCAACTTTTTTACGCTAAATCACATTCTCCAACTTAGAGCAAGGTTTCAAGAGGATAAAAGCTAGGGTTTCAAGAGAATCTTGTGAGTTCTTCCAAGCTATTCCAGAATTCAAATCTTCCAGGTTTATAAGGCTAACTAAAACATAGATTATATTCTTCCATATACTCTATAATCCGGATTGATTGAGTTGTAAACAAATTCAGTCTTCCATAAATGATTCTTGAAAGTTTTTCTTAAATCCTAATGTATTCCTACATAATCTTGCATGAATTATAGTTTTAATGAATTAAACACTTGAAATAGATGATTTTATTTTTCTATATGAACCCTAGAATGAATTTTTGTTATTTTTATATATTATACTTAAATGGGTATACATAAGTATGATTTGAGTTTGAAGAGTCTTTAAAAATTATAATATTTTGATTCTATTTTTGTATCTGAATATTATGAGATTGAATGATGGGGTACCTATAGATGTCTTTAGAAATATGTCTTCGGCTAGAAGAAGTTGAATTTGAAGCAAAGAAGGTGGCTTGAGTTGCTCAAAGAATATGATATGAAGATTCATTACCATTGTGGCAAGGCAAATATTGTAGTTGACGCACTTAGCAGAATATCTATGGGTAGTGTTGCTCCCTAGCACGCAAGTGTACGTGGTCTCACAAGTAATATAGTGACCCTAATTAAAGAGCCAGGTTGTCGAACCCAAATGATTTGAATGAAATCAGCAACCAATCTCAGTTACCACATTTATGGTGCTTTTGGTAACAAGTTATGAGTGTGTAAGTAAAATAAATGCAAAGAAGGAATGTTTTCTAAACTAATTCGATTCTTATGTCAAGATATCAATTAATAAGCAATTCTAGGATTGTAGCCTTAACAACTTCATTTAGTCTTAACAATGTCTATCTATGTCTAGATTCCGGATTACTGGTTTATGGGGTTTAAATTACCTGAATAGGGTTGTACGCCTTTGTCGGCCTACCGTTATTGACTGACTAACTACATCATTAAGCAGGGATAAATAGACCAATAAAAATGCATTAAAGTTGTCTTCCCGTATTATGAACTGAGCGAGGTGTAAGGGTAGTTATCACAAGTCTCCCTTACACGACTCACCCTAGTTTCCTAGTCGAACAAGCTAGCCACTCATAGTCATGAAATACAACATGAATGATATGAAAAACATTAAAACCTAAAAAACAAAGATTAAACTAACCAAAATACTCTGAAAAAAAGGTTCTCTGTCATCTCTACTATGGTTCTTGCGTAAAAAATAGAATGTAAACCTAAAGTCTATGATAGAACATAATTTAAAAATCCTGTAACTCGACTTTTTCACATTATCCTTAGGTACGCGATGTGGACCCTTTGTTTGTACTGGGTTTTCACTTATTTTGCTGACCGGACACTTTTACATATCTTTTGCACAAGTTTGTGATGCGAACTTGGCATATTTTTCAGCTTTGCGCTTTTTTATGCATTTTTCGGCTTCCACAACTTCGTCCCAAGTCTTCCACATGGACTTTCGTCTACTTGCTGCTTCTATTGACTTTCATGTTCCTCATCTCGGGCTGTGTTCTTTCTTCAAATCCGGGTGTGACTCCGAACTTTTCCACTTAGAGTAAAAATCCTGCAAAAATACAACCAACCGACGCACTTGGCCCTGTGTTAGCAAAATAAGAGAAAACTAGACTAAAACACCTAGACTCTTTGGATTTACCCTGTAACTCGTCTCTATTTATGGATATTTTTGACTAATTAGGCATATAAATATGCCTAAGATCACTACCCCACACTTAGAGCTTTGTCCGTCCTCGGGCAAATCAAGACACATGCATGGGACTCCCTATGGTAACATGTACAATGAACGTCATGCGATCGAACTTTGTGAACCATGGTGAACAACTTTCAGTGCCCTTGGCAGAATCTACTCGCTCCTAGCGCTCATATATATATGATGACTCATGCAGAATGTTTAACAGTTCGTCCAATTACTGACCTTAGATGATCGTGTACCCTCACCAAGAAGAATTACCCATGCACACCACTAAGAACCTAAATAGAAGGTTACAAATGGGTACACAAACAACTCTTTCTCTCTGAAAAGTTGTCACATGTTGCTCCTAGATTCCATAGGCTTGCCCATAATGTACAACTTAGACCTAGTTGGGATTTTTCTTAGAGGATCACGTAGGTCATTGTTTAGTTGTAATGTAGGCTGCAGGCTGGTGGGATACTTTTATGTATATGGTTGACAAAGCTCAATTCCCAAGTGCTCATAGCTACACTCCACTTCCTTTCTTTCATCACTTTAACTCCTCCTTAACTCAACACCCTCTGTCACCTCCTTATTATACAGCGCTTTGGCACCCCAATTTACTTAACTAACAATTCAAAATAAAGTATTAAAAGTCCAATGAGAAGACAAACTATTTCTAAATTTTTTTTATTATTTTATTTTACCAAACCAGTGTGTATCTGCGATGGATCCATGATGCGAAGGCATCACGATCAACATTGGTTGACTGAAAAGTACTCTTCACTTTTTTGGACAAAAATAATGTGCATCAGCGTTTGCTCCGTGACATGGAGGCATCACAAATCACACTGTTTGGTCGAATTCAATAATTTTCTTTCAATTAACACTCTACTATTGCTTGGCCTTCAAGTGTCCATTCAAGTTTCCTCTCCTCTGAGTCATCGTGCTAAAATGCTAGGGAATTAGGATCAAACACTGATAATTGACCAAAGAAAAGGAATCGGCTTGAATTATGGCTAATCAAAGAATAGGCTAAGGCTCAAAAGGGCTAACTACAGATATTTTCATTAGGAGGATATAACAGTGTTACACTATTTTGCTACCAAAAAAATGCCTGGA
Source organism: Solanum sejunctum (assembly GCA_025642045.1). Taxonomy (NCBI): domain Eukaryota; kingdom Viridiplantae; phylum Streptophyta; class Magnoliopsida; order Solanales; family Solanaceae; genus Solanum; species Solanum sejunctum. The sequence continues at coordinate 3,927 of JAOTQJ010122074.1, forward strand.
TCCTTTCCTCTAATTCCAACTCCTACCAAGTCAAAACTATATACCGAACAAGTTCTAGAACCTATCGCAATAGAGACTCACAATTTGCTCGCTCACTCTTGGCACACTTTCATCACAAGGTTATCACTAGAGTTACTATTATGATATTCACATGAATTCAATTAATTAAGCACCTATAAAATTGTGACTTATAAGGATCAAGCATCTGCTTACTATATTAGGTTCATATGCTTACACCCGATGCTCGTTTATACAACTACCACACTCTAAATGAGACTCGATTTGATGAATGCCCTTAGGACAGTCATCATCCATCTATCATACGGCCCCCATCACTCAACTATGACTACCACTCCTATTAAGAACATACAAATAACTACTACTACATCATTGTATCAATAGGATATAAACATTCAAGCATCCATGCACAACATAGTTAATAATTACTAACTACAGACTCAAAATAAAATAAAAGATGTCCAACCTACAAATAAAGCAAATGTCCAAAATAAACATAAACATCACAAAGCTAGGAAATAAAAATAGTCTTAATACATGCCAAGAATTATAAATTGAAGCATAATCAACAAATGAATCCCCACCCCACATTTAAACATAACACTGTCCCTAGTGTTAACCATACGAAACCTGTGAAGCGGGAATCATGGTGCTCACTCATTGGGCCCTGGTAGAATGGGTTCACCCCTCACATAGACCGATGGTTCATTAGTTATTTCTTCATCCTCAAATTCAGACTTATCATGTACCTCCATTGGATCTATGGATACGTCATCCTCTACTAGTTTGATGAACTTCGACCCAATACCCAAAATTGCTTTAGCATAGGCATTGAGCGGGTGTCGAACCTCAACATATTAAATCTCTTCTCGTGTATAGAGGCGGTTGCCAGTCTGGTGCCTCAACATCTTGAGCCCATACATATAGGCCATAATCAGCTTACCCTGGTGGGCTCTCTTAACAGTGGTGAGCACTGGGCCCAAAGACATATCAGGCCCCTTAATGTTAATGGCAACATAGGGGGGCCTGAATGATGGACAATAATTGGCCTCTTTTTCCAGCACACCTATCATATGACACAATTGAGTAATAAGGCCCCCGAATGCATACTTGTGCCCCTTATGAGTCTTGGCCTTTCTCATCGCTAACCTGAAAATGGTGCCATAGTTTAATGCCATCCTTGTAATAAGTGCATACGCAAGATACTCGATCCCTCGTCACATTGGTGAAATGTTATCCCAGGAAGAATGAGTGAGTCACTAGCTTGACCCAAACCCTGGCCTCCTTCGTTATGTGAACAAATGGGAAGGAAAGATGATAGCCCCTCTCAGCATATCAGACCTACTTAGCTGTGGAGGTCGGCCCAGCAAGTGTGTGTCAGATTGCTTAGTATGATGGGTGAAGGCATAACTCATTGAAGATACTCGCTAAGACCTCCTTGGGGGTGCCTAGGACCCTATTGATAACAAGAGGAGAAATATTTACCTCTATTCCTCGGACGATGACTGATTGGGTCCGTAGCTCTTTGCTCAGATTGGCATAGAACTCCCAAACCAAACTGAGATTGTAGGCCCGGGGTTCTTGGAACAAAAAGCCCATTTATAACACGATACACCTAGTCAAGATCTGGGGATACTCATCCCGTAATGAGTCAACATCAATAGGGATGTTCGGGTAGTACTCAGTCTTGTCATGAGACTGATACCATTGCTTCCCTTCCTTGTTCACAACTTTTGCTCCAAACTGGACTTGTTGGCCTCTCCTAGTGTTGTGGGGCACTTGTCAAACATCTTGGGCTCTCTTCCTAGTGTTAGAAGCCCCTACTATGCTAGATTGGCCAGCACGATGTGAATGAGAAGACATGATACCTGCAACACAAACAAGTCCACAATCAATACTTAAGCAACTCTTCCCACGACCCCACACTACCCCAGACTTTCCAAAGGCATATGGGCTATGGGATCACACTTCAACAACACACACCCCTGTTTCAAGGCAGCACAAGTCACCACAAAACTGACAACCACCACTTTCTACATTCACCTGTACAAACCCAGATGTATAATACATTTGTCGCACAAAACAACCCCCCAAAAATCATATTTAACCACACACTTAAAATCTTGCAATTCCTAAAGTAAAGCATCACTTTCTGCCTCATTTCAAGAACAAATCACAAAATCCCCCAATTATCCCCAATTTTCTTGCCAATTTCAACCTAGGGTTTGCACCCTCAACAATCAAGCACAAAACTACTTCCCGTAAACAAATGAAAGCAAGATTACTCATACCCATCAAGTAGCAATGAAGAATAATCAGTAAACAACTTCACCCACTTTGATATTTACCAAAAGCATGAAGGGTGTCATTCCTTGTATGTAATGACCCGTTAAACTACTTTGTAAATTATCTTCTTGTTTTCTTAAAATATTCTTCTCGTAAAATTTAGTAGGTATTTCAGGCTATTTGATAGCTAATACTACATATTATTTTACATAAGTTATGGGTTGTGAATTAATATGTTGAGTGGGGGGACAAGGAGTAGTGGAAAGTTGCATGACTTTTATTTAATATTATTGCTCCATCCACTAACTTAGTGCTACCTCCACTTATTGATTATTTTATGCTAATTATTAATGTTAGTGGCTTTAGTGCTTAATGCACTTATCTCGTGCTCATTTTTTAATGCATATATATAGGCAAAGCTTCTGCTTATTTAGGAGTAGAAAAAAATGAGAGACAACTGAGGTAAAAAAAACAAAAGTGACGAGTGCTCAGGTAATTAATTCAATCCTAATATGTTTCACACTTATTTGTTAGATGTAAGCAAAGTATATATAATGCTAAGAAAATATGTCAACCATTGCAACTATATTATATGCAATTACCAGTGTATGTGTGTCCATATAATTTTAAGTTCAGAGGATGCTTTCCATGTGCTTCCTTCTTATTTTACATACAATTGTTTACATTATAATAGTTTTGATTGTTGCCACATTGATTACTCCTTGAATTGTTGGGAGATAATGCAAGAAAATAATACATAGTGCTGGTAATGTTATGATCAACCAAGTGAAATTTCTTTTCTTGATTTATGATGACACGTGGGTATCCTAGGAGAACATTTACACTTTTTTCCAATCCCTGTACATGTTAGTATGTTAATTAAAAATGCTTATAAATAAAGTAAGGTGAGGAATAGTAGTGGTGTAATGGTAATGTGACCAATAAAAGATTTTCTTGAAGAAAACAAAATAAGATAAAATAAAAATAATATATAATGTAGGAATGCATATGATTATTAGTGGGTCCCTTTAGTTCATACAACCAGTTTAAAGTGTTAAGTTATATGTATTATGTGAATTATCCAGATCAAAAGAGTAAAGTTGATTGAGCTTTATTCGTGGTTACCGCCACTAATTTCGTAAATAGTGGCCACACTATGGATGATATCATTTTATAATTTTATCATAATTTAAATAATGATATATTGAGATATAGGTAATTAAATAATAAGTATATTGTATTATCTTAATATCATTAAAATTATGTTATTTGGAGGAATAAAGACTTAATCTGAGGCTTAAAATTTGAGAACTTGACTATAGATTTTTGTATATTTTTAGTGTGATAATCTTATTATAATAATTTATTTGACTAGATCGTGATGCTACGGATTCCATTCTAAAGGGAAAGGCTCAAGTGTTTAATCAATCTAACTAAGGCAAGTGGACTTTGTAATTCTCATAGAATTCTCAAATTATCCCTTCTCCTACGTGTGATACGTGAAATATTTTAATATTATAAAAAATGAGGTGATTAAAAATATGAATGTGAGTTGTGTTATTTGAATTGAAAAATGTGGTTAATGATGAGAATTCTATGTTTTTGAGATATAATATTATGGTTAGTGATTATGAGTGGATTTGTTTGTGGAATTCATCTCATGTGCATTCATTCCATGTCATGCATATTTGCATCGGTTCTGGATATTGATATGAGTAAAATAATAACAATTGGGGCCGAGGTCTTTACCGATCTAGATATGATGCGGAGGTCTTTGGCGGTGAAATTATGATGTTAAAGTCTTTACTTGTGATATTGTGACACCGAGGTCTTTGCCGGCAAAATTGTGATGTTAAAATCTTTACTATGATATTATGATGCCGAGGTCTTTCTCGGCGATAATATTATGCTGAGATTTTTACCGGCGATGATATGATGTTGATATTATTAGTGATTATATGATGCTGAGGTCATTGCCGGTGATTATTACATAAGCATTGCATCTCATCCTCGCATATTCTTGCATATCATGATGTTATTCCTGTAATTTATTGTGTATCACTTGTGAGTTTATAGCTTGTGCCTTGGAATTTGATATTGTGAAATACTATCTTTATCATTATGTATGGCTGGGTTGGACTAACTTTCTGTGTAGGTTGTACTCGGGGAGGTCGCCTGGGACGAAAGGATTTTGTGTATTCTATTGGACTTACTTTATTTTCTTAGTTGACTTAACGGGTACCGCGTTGTATTTGGTACTTACTATTTGCTTCTACATTTGTGTAGGTTGTGAGCCTGGACAGTGAATATTATTTTCCTTGATCATTCGTGGTTTCCCAGGAGACTTAGAGAGGTAGCTATTGTCGTCTGGCTAACTCTCTTGTACTTGATTTCTTCTGTGCTTTGTTCTATTCGAGAAGAAAAACAGTTTGGACATGTATTACTTTGATTTTTTTATTGATAGTGACTTGTATACGTGAGAACCAATCCTTGGGTGGTATTTATATTTACAAAAATTTTTAACTTTAGCTATCTACTCTATTTAATTACTTTCGCGCATTATGTTTATTTTTCCTTTAGGTTAAGGCTGACTTATTCTGGTGGGATTGAGCAAGTGCCATCACATCTATTTTTTTGGGTCGTAATAGTTGGTATCAGAGCCCTAGGTTCATAGGTCTCATATTTGTACAAGCCATGTCTAACTAGAGTCTTGAAGATCGATATGGAGACATCTGTACTTATCTTTGAGAGACTTTAAAGACTATTAGGAAGCTTCTTTTTATTCATTCTCTCTCATCGTGCGTAGTTATCTTAGTTAGTAATGAGTGGTGTCTATGTTCTTTTTATAGATGGCAAGAATTAGAGCTACTATTACTGGCGGTAGAGATGAGGTTTCTCCCGAGGTAGTTGTTGAGGCCCCAATTAAAGGTAGGGGAAAAGGTCGAGCTAGAAGTCGTGCTCATAGAGTAACATCAGTGAGAGGACGTGCCGGAGGAGCAACACAGTTAGAGTACAGACTATAGGGGCTTCTCCAGAGCCATAGATAGAGGTTAATGAGGACCAGACCCTCAGAGCCCACAACTGCACCTTTACTTCAGGACACCTTGTTAAGGATGAATGGGTATCTTGAAAACCTCACTCGGGGGTGTGGATGGGTTGTATGACAGACATGCAGGGAGTTTCTCAAACAAGAGTGGAAGAACAAACTTCAGGCAACATTAGGGTGTATTTCATCAGGATCAGGTGGGTCAACCCCCAATGGTTCCTGTACCAGCTATTAGGGCACAAACCACTCCAAAGGTAGTTCTAGCAGCAGATGATCAACTTAGTTACGAAAGATTTCAGAAGATGAGACTACCTCAATTTCAAGGTGGTAAGAATGAGGACGCTCGTGAGTTTATGACTTAATGCCATATGATGCTAGATGCAGTAGGGTTGGTTGATCAATGTGGTGTCCGTTTTGTGGCACTTCATCTTCGTGGATCAGCCATGGAGTGGTGGAGGACTTATGTGGGGTCTAGACTAGTTGGATCCCCTTTAGTGGATTGGAATGTCTTCTCCGGTGCTTTTAAGGAGCACTTCATTCCTTAGAGTGTACGAGAGGAGAGTTGATTGAGGTTTGAGAACTTAAGGCAGGGTGGTATGACTATTGCTGAGTATGAAACTCATTTTTGTCAGTTATCTCGACATACCTTAGCTATCATTCAAAATGAGGGGGAGAGAGTTTGTAGATTTGTGAGGGGTTTGAATTTCTCGTAGATCCTATGTACTTAAAGTAGCTTATGAGGGGGCTTCCTTTTCGTCTATTGTGAGCATCGCTAATGAGGCAGAGTTGCTGGTTTGAGAAGAGTTTGGAGACCCTAAGAGGACTTGTACTATGGGTCAGTTTTCTGGTACTTCATTAGGAGATAGGGATTCGCATAAGAGTGGTGGATCTTTTAGGTGACATGGTCTTGTGCATGTGTCTATGCCAACAACCAAGGGTGGATAGATGTCTCGAGGGTCCTATAGTTCCACCCATGGTAGCAATGATAATTCTTTTGGTGGATAACATTCTGCTTGTCACGACCCAAAAATTGACGTGACAACACTTGTTCAATCCCACCAGAATAAGTTAACCTAAACTCAAAAACCAACCAAAACCCCACCACCATAACCTGCACAAAATACTTAGCAAGGGATAATCCATAACACTTAATACGTAGCAATAATAAGAACAAGTACACAATCAATCAACCATATCAATAACACATGTGAGGACTCAGGCCTCCATATCACACTTCTTTTGGGAGATGGGTTCTTTGACAATGAGTATATTAAGTTATTTTAAT
>JAOTQJ010122085.1:0-10560 GCA_025642045.1 Solanum sejunctum
GACGTGACTACAGGGACGGCGATACATAATGCCTGTAGCTCACCTCTACTACAGATGGGGCTTGTGATAGGAAATTTTAGTTATCTGCATCTTCCTAGAGTCGTGTACTGCATAGTGCGCATTCAGCAACCGCCATCGTTCCAGTCGAGTATGCATTATTTTTGGTGTTGAAAAATACTAAGTATTTTCATGTGGACATACAGGTTTGACTTCTATACTTTTCTATTTTGATTATTATTTTCACTCACATTTCGGGCCTACTGCTTTACATACTTGGTACGTATCTCGTACTGACCCCCTCCTTCACGGGCTGCGTTTCATGCCCACAGGTACCGACGAGCAGGTGCGAGATCCTCTTGTTTAGGACCTCCAATTTTAGCTGCAGTGCCCCTCTTTGTTTCAGGAGCCAGCTATTGGTAGTTTCTCGTGTCGCACATCCTGTGATTGTGTTCTGTATATGTATGTACCATTCAGCATACATGTCTAGAGGTCTGTGGATACTAGTGGGTTGTGGGTATGTCAGATATACGTGAGCAAATGGTATATTATATGTATTCAATACTGGATCACGCGGCGGGACTGTATTACTCTATGTATGATATGATTATTAGGCGGCAGGACCGCAGCGGAGGCCTTGTCGGCCCGCATTGGTTATATATATGTGTATATGTGCTGTTTGTATATTCTGGGAGTTGTTGCAGGTGAGGATAGGGCCTAAAAACAGAGGAAACTCTACCGAATTTTCAGTAGACTTTTAGGACTTTAAGTTAAGGTTTTGTAATTTAATGTTGGTTTAAGTGACTAATCGGCACGAGTCATGGTCCCGGGGTTGGGTTGTGACAAGTGTACTAGCAGATGATTGTGCTAGCACTGACTTGAATTTGGTACCATTCTTGCTTCTTCCAACCTTATAGATGGATATACTGGCCCTCTTATTTCTGAAACCTTCCCTGTCATACTGTCTCTCCTTATAAACTTATTGCACATAGGTCATCAACCTCCCAATGTCCATGTCGCTCACAAGAATAGCTCCCCTTCTATCTTTCTTTGGCCCTTTCTTCAACGCATCAACATACATCACTATTCTCCCCCTCATGTCAGCAACCATATCAAGAGTATAGCAAGATAGCTGGCTGAAACTTAAGCCCATACTGTTACACAGTCATAGAGCCATATTTTAGATTCAAAAACTCTCATACCTTGGCCTCCCTCTATTATCTTAGAAAGAAACACCCCAAGAAGGCTTCCTCGAACACTTCCCAAGTCAGAAATGGGGCTTTCTTTACCCTACCCTTCTTTCATTGGTCAAACCATAGCCTAGCCACATCCTTGAGTTGGTGGGTAGCCAGTTCAACTCTATCTACATTAGCCTCATCAATCACCTGAAACACCTTCTGAAGCTCCATCATATAGTTCTTAGGATCCTCACTGGATGCAGACCCTGTAAACTTAAGCGAATTCATTATCAAGAATTCAAAAACTCTAGATGTGTCCTATGCATCTTGTCTACTCGGTCCTTTCATAGAAGAAGGTGTTGTGTAGCCTAGGTTAGAGGATGAATAGCATAGTGAAGCTTAGCATTTGAAATCTCAACTTATGGGGGTTTCTTTGCAAGGATAGCTAGATCTACGAGTTCCTTATGTCCCTGAGGCTTAGCTGGGTTAATATTCTGCCTGGCAGGATGCCCTCTGACTCTAAAGGCTTTTCTTGGAGGCATGATCATAACTCTACAGCGCAAAGAGCATAAATTAGAAGAGAGTTGTCATAGAGTTTTAATTCTATCACATGAATTAGATCATAAAAGAAGAGTAACCATTCCTAATATCATATAGTCTCTTGCTTATTAAAAGTGGTGGACAACACATCTATTAAGAACATTCCACTAGACACGACTTTATAGACTCCCTAGGACACTTGAACTCTATATTTTGATAATAAGTTTGTCACGCCCCAAGAGGGTACCCTAGAGGTAGCTAACACCCAGAGAATATTGCTTGTCCTCAAGTGAACCACTTGGGATCATCACATTCATCACTCAATAAAAATTGTAATTCAATGGAAGACTAAAGATAATAGATAGTGGAAGTCTCAAAATATGCAAGTACAATAGGCTAGTCTGATAGCTTAACGAAAACTCAAGTCAACAACTCAACTCTAGTCTTTGAAGCCTCAATCACTATCAAATACTGCCAATGACAGGCCCATGAGTACATTAACTCAATTGTAAAGATAATGCAAGTCTAGCTCTAGAAAACTAGATGAAATTAAGTTAATGATACTCCGCAGTAAAGGAGGCTCACCAACTCTATTAACTGTGACACATCATTAACAATATGTATGTTGAGTATCTCTATTACCTGTCTCTACATCATAAAATGATGCAGTCCAAATGAGTGTCAGTACATTGCGTGTACGAGTATGTAAACTGGCTAAATGAAATAGATCCACATAGAATACTATAGAAATAACCTCAACTCAGAAGATACTCAATCAGAATATTAAATATCTATCTAAAGCAAGAATAAAGAGTACAAAAATGATCCACCAATACCAATCAAACCTCATCAATCAACTCAACACAACTCAACCCAATTTAGCTCAACTCAACTTGACTCAAAGTACTATCAGTATGGGACCTATCCAGGAGTTTCTCTTATCCGACAACAATCACTTATAAGTAAATGATTATACAATAATCCCGCTGATATTGCCACAACCATTCTGTATTTCCCAAGTAAAGAATGAATCAGATCCACTAGTGATATAGCCTCACCAAGTCCTCTATTGTTTTCAGAGACCTTAACTCAAGAGGGAACCTCAATGTAATGGTTGTATCCTCACCTATGCTTGGCAGCATATTTAGTGAGCGTGATTATAATTTACTCTTACTCATTTAGGTGCTCAATACTCCTCCCAATTGTCAATGTTCATGAGACTCCTCATCTCAATCGATTATCTTGATTAGCCTCGTGGAGGCTCTCATTATCTTAATTAGTCTCATAGAGACTTTTATCATCTCAATTACTCAACCTAATTGGGCCTTTCAGCCTATCATCTTAATCATCTCATCAACTAAGTTCTCATTTAATAAATCAAGGACTCAGATCATACATTAAGAGAAATTGAATTAGACAATCCTCAAAAATTCAATTATCAATACTCTATGGAATCATCATGCTCTATTAACTCAACATCATACTCATATCACAGTCATAATCAATATACTCAAGTCAAGGCTCTAGACTTTATCCCTAGGTTCGTTCATGCATTCTTTATAAAATACATATAGAATTTATACAATGACTTATGAAAAGTATTTAATTCAAGATATCAAGTTTATGATGATCATCAGCATATGAAAGTACATGTAATGTTTATATAATTTTCAAGAAAATATTCAAAAACATTTATGTAGACTTATTGGACTCTCAAATCCTCTATTACCATCAATGGGGCACATGGAAGAACGATTCCATACTTTCGTTTAGTCTTACATACCTGGAGTGAAGCTTTGATACTCAATCTCATAGGAACACTTCTCAATGCTCTCAAATTCTCGCTCCTTTTCTCTTCTCTTTTGCCTTAGTCTTTGTTAAGATTTTAGAAATGCTTGGGAATGGGAATTAAAACTCTTTTTACACTCAAAATAACCCATCTAGATCGTGTTTTAAGTTTAGGAGGGGTTGATAAAGGTCTGTAATGCCCCTAAATAAAACTAGAAAAAAAATTCACCTTGGGAAAAGGGGGTCTACGATATGGACTTGGCTAATTTTCTATTGTTTTTGCAAAAAATTCTCTGATCGAGTTTTCTATTCCTGTAGAAAATATTGAGACCAAGACGAAGTGTAACTCCATGGCAGGTGTGCGCTGCACACCAATCGCCCATTCTCACTAGAAATGATTTTTTCATCAAAAACTTATCCTTTGATCCGATTTCCCTAAAAATCAACCGAGACCATTTTCCTACACAATATTTCATATTAATTGCATTTCTGCCTCGAATTTGCCATCAGCATTTGGGAAGACGCATTATGCACACACTGTCTTCTAGGAGAATTTTAATAATTTTATCGAGTGTTACATGATCTGCATGAGATCTGGTAGAGTATTCTATATATCGCATCCTTTCCATGCCTCTTTTTGTTCCTCATTTTCTACAACTCCTGGACAAGTATTGCTGGAATAGTATATAATACTTGCCTTCCACTCAATCTTCCAGTAAATGTCCACCATTTGATAATTGTGCTTCACACATGGAATCCTCCAAAGTAAAACTTGCACAATTAACAAAGCTCTTCCACAGTTTTTGATTAGTTAAAGATGTTAGAAAAAGGTGATGTTCAGTTTCCTTCACTCCATCATCATAGCACCAACATTTTGCGACAATGGGTACACCCATTACTCTCAGAATGTCATCAGTAGGGACCTTCGTCTTTAGAAGTCTCCATAAAAGAAACAAATTTTGTAGGGGAGATTTCTGATCCATAGCTTCTTGTACCACTCCAACTTTTATCTTTTCAGTCTCACAATTTGGTAAGCAGAGATAATTGAGAATTGACCTTTGGAGCTTCCTATCCACCAAGATATATCATTTGACTCTTCTACTTTAAAGTGAATTTCATTTATAATACATTCAGCCATGTCTGGGGATATCACATTCTCCAATAGTTGGGTATTCTAATTTTCTATGAACATGCTCACCTCTAGTTCTTCCTCCACAGCAACTCTCCTTCAGTGAAACATAGCGCCCCAGACATTGTCCATTTGTCATACCAAAAACTGGAATTACCTGCCTTCAACTGCCACCAAATATAGGGTTCCACCTCCTCCCTTACATCCACCATAGTTCTCCAAGTTTATGAATCCCCTGTACTCTGGACTAACAATTGATTAAGTTTTTTACGATACTTATTCCCTATGTAGGCACCCCATAGATTACCAATACTTGTCCTAAACTTCAACCATAATTTTTTCATCGTTGCGTTGTTAAGGTCAAAAAGAGACCTTATGTCTAATCCTCCTTCATCAATAGGAAAGCACAAGTCTTCCCAAGAGGCCCAATGTTTCCTTTTCTCACTGTCAGTATTCCCCCAAAAGAATTTGGCAAACGTCTAATGCATTCTACTTATGAATGTTTCTTATGGGAGTCATGGTTGAAAGCAGATAAACTGGCATAGACTATAAAATATGCCTTACTATGATGAGTTTTCCACCAAAGGATAAAAACTTGTTCTGCCATGCTAGGATTCTCCTTCTAATTTTCTTAATCAGATCTTCAAAAAAGATATTTTTCTTCCTCTCATAAAAAATTGGACAAGCAAGGTAAGTAATAGGAAATTCCCTTTGCCTGATCCCTGTTAACTTCCTCAGCCTTATACGGTAAATTAAAGGAGTGTTTTCATTATGTTTACTGAAAATGAGTACTACAATATATAAATTTTATTATTTTTAAATGTAATTCATTATTTTAACCTTTATTTTGGTTCTAACATACATAAAAAAATAAGTGTGATAAAATTAATAACGTAATAGATTGAAAACTAAAGAATAAATAAAAATAAGTAAAATATAAAAAGAGTAGTTCTTCATTTAAATGTATAATCATTTTGTGGTTTATTTGATTTCAAACATATTAATTTAAACATTTAGTTTGATTTAAATTTGAAGTTGTTGAACCAAATTTTAATTTTTTTTAAAAAGAAAAGTATCCTTTGTCCAATTTATGTATATCTACATTATAATATTTTTTTACTTTAACATTAAGTAAGTAAAAACTAATTAATTATAGTAGATTAATATTTATTTTTTAAGATAGCTTAATATTAGTTTTGTTCTGTCAAGACAAGAATGAAACAATAACTTCATTTTAACAACCTATCGCCATTTTATATTAATAAATATAATAAAAATTATTATATTTGTGGAATTTAAGTTTTTACAAATACTATATTTGTGAAAAATATTAACAAAAAATAGTTTTAAGTATAAAAAGGTGAATTATTGTACTAAATATGTTTTGAACACATAACTTATTAGTTATTAGAAATTAGATAAATAAATAAATTTAAACATATACTAATGAAAAATGATAAAAATGACAAATGCATAGTTGTGAGTTAATATTTTAGATAACTAATCAATAGTGAAAGAAAAAATATTGAAATGAAAGAAAAATATATAGGCCAAAAAATGAAATGACATATAACTATATAATATGTTGAAAATTTAATCCTAAATTGAGAAATTCAAAATACACTTATAATTTGAGTCCATATGTTATTTTTTAGTTAAATTGACGTAAATGATAGAAGTACTTAGTAATGATCACTATTAAAAATTTAAATTTAGCTCCAGATAAATTTTATGGTTAAATAGTAAGATTCATCGCTAAACTCATACAACGGCGAATTCATATTAGCTACCAATAATTAGTTATGAAGTTAATAACTAATTTTCATATATTTCTTTTAGAATTATAGATGTTATTCTACATGAAAAAAATACTATGTATTGTAAATAACTTTTTGTTATTAATTAAGATATATTATATGCCAAACTTTATGTTTGCATTTCTTGGTTCTAATTTCTACCTCAGCAATAAATTAAAAATTGATCTTTGAAATAGTAATGCACAATGAATTGTGGTTATTATATAATTTAATTCAATCTAATAAATGAATTAACTTTAATTCCTGATAAATTTATGTCATCATGTAGTGGTAAAAATTAAATTAAAAATGATATATTACAAAAGTTTCATTGTATAGAAGTGATTGTTCCAATAATTAATCAACAAAATATTGGTCAGATTACCATATAATATATTTTACAAAAACTTACTTAAAATAGGCAAAATAATAAGACATTTTGGGCCTGTGTACGGGCTTTAAATTATCCAGTGCATATATATATACATAGGTATTTACAAAAATTTGTAAACTGGTGAACTAGGAAAGTATTGTAGAAGAGACAGATAAAGGAACAAGATGATTTCAATGACTTTTTCTGTTAATTCTGAGCAATACACCCTTAGCCAAATGTATATGCAGGACTTAACCAAATTAACTAAAGCATAAATAACTAAGATTAGTAACTAACTCATAACTACTTCTTGACTAATTTGTTAAATGACACAACATCTGTTTTGTATTAGAGTATTCCTCCTATTAATCTCTATATGCCAACACTCCCCTTCAAGCTAGGGGTAATAAATATATTCAAGATTCCTAGCCTGGAGAATAACACCTCATGATCTATTCTACTTAGACCTTTTGTCAGTAGATCGGCAGGTTGATATTTAATCTAGATGTAGCTAACAGTGATCAACCCTTGTTGAAGTTTTTCCCTTATGAAGTGACAATCGATCTCAATGTGGTTAGTCCTCTCATGATATATTTAATTAGCAACCAATTGAATAGTTGACTGACGATCACTGTAAATGTTCATAGGTTGTTTTATATCTGCATCTAGATCCTTTAACATTTCAAGTAGCCATACTAACTCAACTATGGTAGATGAGAAGTTCCTATATTTAGCTTCTGCTGAACTTCTTGATATTGTGGTATGTCTAATAGCCTTCCACGAGGTTAGATTTGTCAAACTTAATTATATAACCTATCATAAATTTTCTTGTGAGAGGACAGGCTGCCCAGTCTACATCACAGAATGTAGTTACTTTATTATGAGATCTACTAAACAGAAGAATCCCTTGACCTGGATTGCCTTTAATATATGACAATCCTTAGTGCAAGTGTGCAACATCCATATGAGATTTTTTTAGGTTGTTGTAAGAATTAACATAAGGTCTGCACGTTGTATGAAATGTCAAGTCCTGTCATGGTTAAGTACAACAATTTCCCAATCAGCTTTTGATAGCCTCCTTGATCTACAAGCTGATCTTCTTGGTTTTGCTTAGTTTTATCATCATACTGTTTTGAGGTTAACTTTACAGTTACATCAATAGGAGTACCATACAGTTTAGATCTGACAATCCAACTTCATAAATGAGTTCAAGGGCATACTTTCTCTGATGCATAACTAATTCCTGTTTTTTATCTTGCAAACTCAATCCCAAGAGAATATTTCAGCTCACCCAAATCCTTCATTTTGAACACTTGTTGCACTAAATTTTTGTATCTTCTATGAGTTTTTAGCTGCTACTTTTCACAAACAAATTATCAACATACACTAATATTATAATAATCCCTTCAGATGTCTTCCTTGTAAATAAGGAGTAATCATATTGACTCTGCTTAAATCCAAGTTTTTGTAATGCTTCAGTTAGCTTATGATTCCATTGTCTTGAAGATTGCTTAAGACCATATAATGACTTTACCAATTTGTGTACCTTCTTCTCCCCTAACTGGTAAAGCCCTGAGGCAGACTCATGTAAGTTTTAAATTGTAAATCGCCATTCAAGAATGCATTATACACGTCCATATGATAGATGTGCCACTATCTTGATACAAATAAGACTAGAATAGTTCTAATAGTAACCATTGATGTCGCCCATGTTACACCTCCTCGTAAGAGGATAAAACGGTCGCAGTCAAGATAAAGAACCTAAACAAGGTTAGCATTGATCCCACAGAGAATACATAGATTCAAAAAAATTTACCAATATGCAATTTGAATAATTAACAGACTCAACTTCCCAAATTTGGGGGTGGTGTGGGGTTGGAATAATCAATAAGAAAATAAAACTATCATAAGAGAAAAATCAATAATGCAGAGCAACTAGGATATTCTAATTCTTGTCTAGTGTATAGCATGCAGGACAGTTTTAAATTCACCAAGCCCTTTGGTCAAAGATGGGAGGTTAATTTAACTATGTGACTTGGTCCATCTCCATAGTGTGCATTATGAACCATTACCTATTACTCCCAGTAAAACCTCCCCTTGGCGCAATTCGGTTCATTAGATGAGAAGACATCTAATGTTGTTAATAATCTTTTTTCCTATGCATTACTACCTTGATCCAGTTGGTAACACTAGGAGAGTTTTAATGTTGGCCACCACTAGAAATCATGCATAATGAAGAGAGTTAATTAATACATGCATATACACCTTCCAAGAATCATAAATTCTCTGTTTTACTTTGTTAGTTCTTCCTAGTTATGGATTTAACTACTCGTGCTATGTGTAGATGAATAGATTATGAATTGAGAAGATATAGTTAAATACTTACACAATAGATTTAATAACAAGCAATCCAATATCAATAAGACTCACAAGCTTTAAGATCCAATTCAACCATAAGTGTTTCCAAAGACTCTCTCATAATTTTAACTGTCAAAATATTGAGTTCTCTAGGTACCAGCCTAAAACTTATCAAAACTAATGTGTACTTATGAAAATTAACCTAAAAGGCCTATTTATAATATCTAAAATTTAAATTCTAAATGACTTAGGAGAACTGGTCGGCATACCTCATGAAAGCTCTTTACGGCCCATATTGAAGTTTACGGCCCGTGATCCAGGTCTCATACATTATTGCTGGAAAACTGGAATTCCTCTTTAAGACACACCTTTATGACTTGTAAAATGGTTTACGACTGGTAAAAGGGGTCTCATCTGATGAACTTCAGAAAGTCTTTATTCTTTGATCCTCAGGGCATGAAACACCTTGAACTTGTAAACTAATCTAAGGCTCGTTTACATGTTCATTAAATTAAAATAAAAAACTTGGCCCCTTACAGGAATTCCTTACGAAACCTCCGTATGACCATAAGGTGTCTCGTATAACAACAAATCTGTAGCAACTTCTATAACTTTCCCCAAAATCATAGCACACCTGTAATCCTACAAAGATAATCACAAAAACACATCAAATCCACTAACATCATTAAGAACACACAAAATCCTAGGTTTTAAAAATCAAAAGTGTTATATTTTGGTAGCACATTAACACCTTCAACTTAAAATTGGTGCTTCTCCTCAAGGGACGAACTCAATCTATATAGACAATACAACAACAAATAGACCTCAACTCAATGACATAATCACATACATCTCAAACTCAAACACCCACACCAACATTTTAAAATAGGATCAAATATCTATTTAGCAAACCAAGACAGACTGGTGTATGTGACGACACAACTATGACAAGCAAGGTACTATCAACAATTACAATCACTAAACAAGCCTAGTACTTGCAATGCTAGTGTCCTCATAGAAAGAAGTCCCATATTTGACACTCAATGATGTTCTTATAGTTGACCTTGGGACTATACGACAACACTCACTCTCACAAAACATATTTATATATGATTGACTAATACAACAGGCTTGTCCCTATACTTATGACTCAGATCTTCAACTAATTGGACTAGGATCACTAAAGACTTTCTAGGCTTGTAACATAGCCTTAGGGGGCTTTTGGTATGGTATTTTATAAGTGTTAGAACCCGCATCTTAACTTAAACCCCAAAAGTCTTTAATTGGTTCGATTTAATAAAGTTTAGGACCGAACGTAAAATAATTTTTAAGTTTAGTCCTTAAGCATAATTTGTGGTGGGGTCAAATATATATGTAATCTTTTGATTGGTCCAAGTAGCA